>JAQIXG010006423.1:0-10337 GCA_034700105.1 Oconnorella tubifera
ACGACTTGACTGGATGACTTTCGTCCAGTCAAAAGTCGTCCAGGCTTTCAAGAACATACGGCACGACTTTTCCTCCAACACGAGTCGTCCAGGCTTGCCTGGACGAAACTGGACGAAAGTCATGCCGTGTATTCTCAGCTTTAAGCTTACGTAATATTATTTAAATAATGATAGTGCTCATTATTATTTAATGAATTAGGTTATTAATTGTAAAAATTGTTTTATAATTTAATCAGTATAGTATTCTCAAACGAGATGAGATACATAATCATTCTCGCTTTACATAAATCTAAAAATTTAATTTTAGTTTCTCATCTTATTATCTTTGTAATTTGCAATGGATTTATATGCGCTTTTATATATGTATTTTATAAAATCTTATTTTAGTCAACAGAAGTGACTTTACATCGACCACCAGAAATCATTATTCAGCGACCAGAAGGCAAAGCTAAAAGGCTGCAAAAATGTGCCCCAGTTGAAGATGATTTGGAGTTACCTCCTACAGAAGAGATGACAAAACAATCATTAAATCCATCACCCAGTTCTACCAAGAGCAATAATTTCTGTGATGCCCTAGTTAACAACAACGGTAATATTATTGGCGCAGTATTAATACTGTCATTTTTACTGATACATAAATATGTGTAAATACTGTTTAAAATAACAGTTGGATGAGTTGTTTTTAGTATAATTATTGTTAAGAATTTGATCAGCTGAATGTGATATAGTTAGTAACTTGTTTATACAATTATTCAATGATACACTGTATATATTGCTTACATCACAATAGTTTAACAGTTGTAATCTGGCAATCTGTCAAACAATGAACTGTATAAACTTACTGATACATCGATATGTATTTACACATATTGATTATCAGTAAAAATTACAGTAGAAATTTAATAAATTAATTAAATTATTGCGTTTTTAAATAGGTATTGCATGTAGAATTGAGTGTAACAAAAGTTACAGAGTAGTCCAATCGCAAACAAAGTCATCTAATTCGTCGAGCCCTCAGCCAATGACTGAGAACTTACGACAAGAACTGACCAGTGATGTTATAGTAGCTGGACATTCTTGTCTGATTGAAATTCGGAAAGAGAACACCGGCCTTGGCCTTAAAATCATCGGAGGCTCCGATAGCCCACTGGTGGGTAGCGAAAGTTTCTGACTTTATTCAAGAATTGTAATTAAAGACTTTACAGTGTCACATTTTACTTTACTCAGTTTCAGGGCTATAATTATTCAAGTAGCATTAAATTTGCTGAGCATTTACCTATATATTCAATTTTGGTCAATGAAAGAATTTGCTGAGAAAGGTTTTATTATTGTTGATATATCAATATTAAAATCATTTGAAATGGGATAATAAAACAATTTAAGATGGGATTGTTTTGAGATTGTTTTGATGAATTTCATGTATGAAATTTTTGATTTGTCCTATTTCTGAATGCCAGAAAGCGATAATAGTTCATGAAGTATATCCAGATGGAGCAGCAGCAAGAGATGGTAGATTGTCTGTTGGTGATCAATTGCTAGAGGTATTTGAGTTTCACTCAAATATTAATTGTATAATTGTCGCAAATTTAATAAGTCCTTTTCTGAATTGTTTTTAAGTCGTTAAATACATGTCTTAAGTATATCAGTCCCTTTTCTAATTTCCATTTTGGTCCTAATTCTAACAGATCAAAGCAAATTTACATGGATCTAAATAAACTTCCTTAATAAGGCTAGTAGGCCACTGGACATCATCTGTCAGAAAATACTGTAATGTGTTTTTTGAAATGCTTGTGTAGATTCATTGAATTTGTTACTTATTTTTTTCTTGTTACTTATTTGTTTCTTACCTTTTAAAATAACTTAAAATAACATATAAATTGTTTTCTGTCAGATAATAGTTTATTTGTGATTTTCATTGATTGCTTTAGTTGATTAGGGCTATTAAGTTCTATGTTTCATTGTTTTAGATTAACGGCGTTAATCTCGAAGATTGCACCAGACAAAGGGCTGTACAGCTACTTCGTCAAACAGCTTCACCTATTTTACGGTTAAGAGTGAATAGAAATGACTCGGGTTTCAGAGAGGATGAATTTTGTGAGTTTTCTTCCATTGAACTTATAAAGCGTCCGGGCAAGGGACTTGGTATTAGCATTATGGGGCGTGGTGACTGTGAGGGAATCTTTATTTCTGATGTGGTAATAAAAATTATGGTTATTTGTTTACATTTATAATGTCAAATAAGTTGATATTATAATAAATAATATCATGTTCATTTTATGTTAATATTCAAATATCATAATATTTTTAAGAAGTAAAAATCTGAACAATGACTAAATACTGGCACTTATTGCTAGAAGACTGATTTTTTTTCATTTTCAGAAAAATGTAGAATCAAAAGTATCTACATTGTAGCTACTTCTGATTCGTAGATATTTTTTCTTTAAGATTTGATCGAATAAAGCAAAACAATGACTAATTTGAATTTTTTATTTTAATTTTTTAATTTTTCATACTTTTCTTTTTCTTTTGAATTTCTGTTTCTTTTTTTTCTATATTAGTTATTGGCCTGATAAATGTGAGTCTATAATCCATGGTGTTTATACTGTTAATTAACGAAACAGTATTTTTGCAACATTAGGTAAAAGGTGGTGTTGCAGAAGCTGATGGGAGACTTATGTCTGGTGATCAGATACTCTCAATCAATGGTGAAGACATTCGATATGTTAAGCAAGAATATGCGGCAGCACTGCTCAAGGTAAATTTATATTTTTTAAACTTTCAGGCATGTCTATTTCCAGAGATTATTATAGATGTAAATGAGAATGGTTGATATATGTCACATTTACCGCAGTTGGTCAACAATCAGTTAAACAATTACCTTGAATCAATACGGGTGGTAGTTAGTTTTCTTTAAAGTAGCTCTCTTGGAAGAGCAACTTAAATCTGTTAAAATTACTGGATAATTTGCTTCACAATTTTTAATTTTATAAAACAAGGTTTTGCCAGTCTAACTTTATGTGTATTAATAAAAAATATCAGCATAAAAGTTCAATCTTGAAACCTGCCGCATTGTTCAAAACTGCCACATTGTTCATGTAATTAACCTTTTGCAGGCAGTTTGTAATGTTTATTTGGTGTAAATCATATAGGAAGAGGTTAATAGCATAGTACAATGTGTTGTAGACATTGATGGGAAAGATATCACTGTCAATCAGTCGACTAAAAATGTCATCACGTGCTCATGGAGGAGGCTCAAGCTCACGCAATGGATCCGGACATAGTGATAGGAGTATTAAGAAGTCTGACTCCAGTGTTAGCGAATGCAAAAATGCAGGAAAGCGTCTAGTTCAAAGTGAGTTTTGTTTAATTTACCCAAATTGTGTATTGATTTCATAGTTGATCTAATTTCTGATTTTAGTTTAATTTACTCTGTAGTTTTATTGAATTTTATAAATGAACTTTTATTTATTGAATTTTAGTAAATGAACTTTTGAGATTGTAAAGTAATTGGTTCATATTTTGATGCCCCTATGCTCTTGAAAAGCGTACAATGGGTATAGTTCGCTTTTCTCGTATTGCTATGTGTAATGTAGATTTTATGAAATAGATAAATACGATAAAATTTGAATAAATAATCTTTACCAATTAGTTGTGTTGATAGTAATAAAAGGCTTTACTAAAAATTGTAAAAATATACGATGTACTTAAAAATATTTATAGCGTTTCTATATCATAATCATCATGAATATTTTTCTAATATTATACTTGTGTCTTGTAATAGGTTCATAATCTTATTACTATGAATATTATTGTTTGATGATAAATTTTAAGAATTTGTAGATGAAAATGGTCCTTATATTTTTCTTATAATGCAAAATTCTAAAGATATTTAACTATCCAAACTATTTTAACATTTGATTCCCATATAAAGCAAGCTAGTGATTAGCAAGCTGATGAGAATCTGCGATGGAATTAAAGGGTGAGATAGTATAACATGAAATTTTTAATGGTGTTGTTTTTAAACTTAAAGTGAATGATATCTATTATGTATTTGGTTTAGTTGTATTGGTTTCTTGCATTTCTCTTATTGTTAGCTTTATCGAATCTGAATTCATTTCATATTCATAATTAGTCTTTATTAGCATGTATTTTAATGTTTTTGTCATTTCTTGCATTAAAACTTCTTTCAATTCTATTTCATTCGTATTTAGACTATTTATATACTAGATTACGCTTGTTTGTGGATGACTCCTATGGCACTAGTTATTATCATATACTTGCTTTATGTGCATTATATAATGCAATTATATAATGTGTACATATCATTTGTCTATGAAAAGTAAGGTATATATGTAATGTATATTTATATCATTATAAACGTATACTTTTAGAATTATAATGTTAATTATAGAATTTTGGAATTATATGCTTTTTAAGTTTTTTATGTTTCTATAGTTTTTGTTTATTAGAATCTACTGAATGTTGTCAAAATGTATACTGTATCTAGACTGCTACCATGTGAAAAGAAAATGTGTGATCTTCATTTTAAAGTAATAATTAATTTTTTTAATATATGTACCTATTAAGAATATCAATCAAGAGACCATTAGTCAGACGTTTCATCTTGTCAGATATCTCATCAGATTGATATTTGAAGGGTTAACTTAATTGCGGCTAAATCAATTTTAAAAGAGAATTCATTGAGATGACATTTTTTAAATATCGTCTCTATCTGTGTAATAGGCAAGACGAATGGCTGGCGAAGCATTGGATTCTGCCTCTGTGCCAGTGATTGACCAACAATTCACTTCATTTACACGATGTATACCGAACTGTATCTGTTTGTCTGCAAGATGTAATCTTGGTATCAGTGTGTATTCTAGTCTCATCTAATTTATTGTGAACCTCCTGCATTTAACTATTTATAATAATATCATTCCATGTTTTTGCAACAGTATATAATAGTATTTTATATCATGCCTTTCTTGTGAAGCAAACAAGAAACTTTGTGTAATGAATTTTTCGTTGAATATCAATGAGTAAACTGTACGCTATGTTTGTGCTTCATTTAATGATATCATTGTTAATTATGAATGCAAATCAATTTCACGAAAATTGTAAAAGCATTGCAGAGTCTGTCCAACAGGTGATTTATATTCGAAACTTTAGTTAATGAAAAATTCTGAAATTTTGCACAATTTGCGATGATCTTAGTTTTGTCATCAAATGATAAATAAAATTGATATCTCAGTGTGACAATAGGAAAATACTGCAATTTTAAATGTTTCAATTGTTATTTCTATGACTTAATTAAAACTAGATCGCTGTCTATAATAAATTAATATGATATTCTACATATAATAACTACTAGTATCCGTTTAATCAGACTCCTAAAAATGCTTAATTAAAGCCTGATGAATGTATATTTTCTGAAATAAACAAAGAGCTGATAAAAATTCAAAACTGAAAGAACAGATACAAGATTTACAAAATTATAGAAATATCTTTAAAAGCAATAATAGAAATATCATTACGTTTAAGATTTGTCAGATTTTGTTATAAGATGAATGATTTTAATATAAAAAGAATGATTTTCAATTTGACTTCTTAAAACTTTTACAAGTCTTCCATATCGTTTTCCATTTCTTCATTTTTATTCCTGTCTTGATCATCTAGTATCATTTCTTCCATAAGTTCTTCTCGTAATAAATCGTCGTCAAAAAAAGCTAAATCCTGCACTTTATCTTGTTCAGTTCTCTCTGAATCGTCTTCTTTAAAAGGAAAACTCGCGTGTGATTGGTCAGAGTTATTAAGGTAGGTGGAGCTTGTGTTGGATTTAACGAGAATCACTTTTCTAACGTTATCGCTTGATGGTAATCCTGAATTACAACAGAAATTCTAATATTATTGCATCAGCATTAGAATGACTATAGAACAATGAAATTATATGGCAGAAATATTTAATATGAAAACAAAATATTGACTTAATATTGACTTAAAATAGTTCATCAAATGCTCTCTCTTTCCTTCTTTCATTTAGATAAACTTTAACTAAATCTATTTTAGACTCGTTGAATAAAAGAAATTTCATAAATATTGCAAAAATCTAAAAACAAATTTTTTTATATAAAGCTTTAAAAATTTCTTGTAAAATTTATACTGGAAATATTCCAACAAACATAATGTACAAATTAAAAGGCTATACAGAGCCATGGTTCTTTCCTTTTTCTCCCAACCCCCACCCCCAAACTTATGTCTTGTAATATAGTTCACTATATCAGAACATACCCCATTTATACTTTCAAATATTAAGGCTTACAAATTTAAAAGATTTAGAAACAAATTTATTAGCAAATAACCGTCAGTAAGCTTGTTATCCTTCAATTGCATGATTGTGTCGTAATATTGATTCGGATGCTGGGGAACAAATTTGAGATCTACATTATTCTTTACATCAAAATAACGACCGCATGCCAATTGATAGTGTCCTTGTTTTACTAGGTCCATTATCTGAAACAAATATATGATAAATTTAGAATAAATACTCAATGACTTCTAAATGCGAAATCTACAATAACATGATATTATTACCTTACAGAAGCAAACTAAAAAAAGACACCAGTTGACAAAAAGTTTTAACAATCCATAACCGTTACTAGTTGCTGCGCTAAAAATATATGCAATTGAGAAGCATTCAATTTAACGACCCTTTTAAATATGTTAAACATATTTGAAACATAACTCATTATGAAATTACGATTGCAATTCTGCAATATCATCTTCGTTGGATTTTATTTCAAATCTGCTGTTAATTTTCATAAGTGAGAAAATATGACTTCGCAAATATGACTTTTGTCAAATGATTTAAAATTTATACACCTAGATCAAAGGTCTAGTTCTAAGATAAAAAACTAGGTTTAATAAATTTAGATTCAATACCTCATCAAGACCAGGTCCTGTTATACGAAGTGCCTGTAAGTTTTGTTTTAGAATATCTGCATCATTGTGTCTGAATGGACAACCTGTAACAAGAAATAACTAGACAGCCTGTACAAAAACTGAACCATTCAAAATATATTCAGACTCTTGGCACTCGTACAAAGATCTGAGAAATCTCAAAAAAGAATACGAGAAAGATGTAAGATGCAAGATCACGATTGTGTAAAATATGACACACTATTAGTCTATCATCAATTTATAGACGAGATGGCCTTTGTCGAATTGTCGTCGAATATTTAAAATAACAAATCGTGTTAATTTTTGGGTAAAAATATAAGAAACAATATATGTATTTGCTAAACGCTTAAAATCACACCAAAGATAGAAATAACGAGATACTAATTTCATTATGTAATATCACTATTTTAATAATAAAAAAAAAAGTCAGAGATGTCATCAATGTTGTAAACTGGTGCTCAAAATCAATTGACAACTGAATACTTGACACTTTATTATACCAACGGAGTTGAAAACAGTATTAAACCTTTATTTATTTCATTTTATCCATTATTTTCATTATTAGCTTCTTTATTTTCTTAATTATTCCATTTATTATTTCATTACATAATTCTCAATATACAGCGTATAATTCAAAAATGCATAAAAATTATTCATTTAAAACTGAGCAACTCGATAAATTAGCCCTCAATTCATTGAACTACCCTAACCAACCCTCAACATAATCCTAACTCCAACCCAAATCCTAAAAATTAATAGTAAGACAGATTTATTGGTGTAATTTGATGGGACATGTAGCTAGTATACTGTAGTACCATGCTTGTCTCCAGCACCAGGAGGATTACCCATGATGATCTTCATGCAAGAATAAGGCGTATAGTCTGCTCTCTTGCCCTCCTTGCCAAAACTATGTCGTATATTGTACGCATACTGCTTTTGAAACTGCAGTGAAACAGAGTATTTTTATCCTTCTTAATCAATACAGTGCAATAAGTTATGCATTCTGTTATAATTACCCCCCCTATCACTGATATATTTTTCATTGCAAAATGCTATAAAAAATAAAGCTAAAACTGCAGCATTTAAAAGTTTATTCAGTTTAAAAATTAATATATTTTCATTAATTCTATTAATCGATACTGAGCAATAAATGTTTTCTATTATAATTATCTTCCTAACATTGATATACTTTTTATTGTAATTTTCTGCAAAAAAATAAATATAAAAATTAAGAATCTTTAATGATTCGTAAACAATCAGTTTCATCTCAAATTTTTAATCATTGAATGATATAATAACAAATTAAGTTTTATACAATTTAAACCTTATCCGAGTCCATGATACGAGTGAATTCCGCTCTCCAGAACTCCAGAGCTCCCTCCAAACTGACTCCAATTCCTTTGAGAAAGAGTCCGTATTGCATTCGTCCGCTATATTTGAGATGATGATCTTGACGCAAATTTTTATGCAAATGTTGCATGCATAGTGGAAATGCTGAACTTGCAAGCTGGTGTAACAACGAATACAATTAACTTTAATTCATTTGTTTAAGTTTTATTGATTTAATGATTTAAAACACTGAAGAATAAAGAAAAATCATTTTTACTTGAAATATATCATATATGTCTATTACTTATATTGAAATTTACTTTCAATATATTGTGTCATTTATTTATTTGTTGCTTTTGTAGGTGTGACAATGTAACAACGTTTCTGTAAATCGAGTAAAGAGTGAATCTGTTAAGTGACAGAAATTATTATATTATAATTATATAACATCGGCATTCAATTACTACCATCTTAAACTTAAATATGATGACGTCATATTAAGTGAAATGCAGAGAAAACAAGTGAATACTCATCACTTATCTACAGTAATAACACTTTGCTACAAACACTCTTCATTCAACAATGCTCCATCAAGTATATATCGCTTGAATCCGATATCAAACCATCAACTATGATACTAATATCAAAATTATTAAGATACTAAAACTTAAATGAAAAATTAAAAACAAAATCAAAAATCAAAATCAAACCGAATCGATCATATCGACTGACACACTTCCGCCGTTGTATTTTAACCCGTTGTACTCTTGTCCTACAGAATTCTGCCTACTGATGTCAGCCAATAAAGGCAACAAACGATCTTCTTCCTCTAGGTTCGGTAGATATCTAGACGCAATCTGATTTACAGAATAAAGTAATCATAAAATTGATTTGTTTTGCAAAATATTTATTTGTCATTTGATTTAAAGTAATATCTCTCCAATATCTCTTGATATTATAAGCCGGCTAATGCAAGTGGGACTTATTTTCATTATTATTACATTATATCAATTAGTATAGAAATAGATATAATAAGACAATAAATCAACTTTCATAAAAGACTGTTTTAATATATATTTTGTCAACTGAAATTTTATTTGTTCAAACTATTGACTTTCTATATATCAATTTTTATATTGCTTTTATTATGTCAAATTGCAATGCTATATTTTGATCTATTAATAAAATGTTAGTGTAAAGAAATAAATATTTTAATATATTATATTATAAATAACAATGAATAACTGAATCAAAAAACAATTCTAACACAATGAAATATCACTCAAGACTTTCATCACGCTAGCAAAGTGATATGATCAAAGACCAAGAAAAAAAAAAAACCGCGAGATCATGAGAGAGACGTGATCTAAAGATGCTAAGAATGATGATAGCGAGATCGCTGTGCGGCACAAACGCGTAACCGTCCCTCAGATAAACGCGACATGAACGAACAAGTTCCAACGCGTCAGTGAAGTAAACCTTCAAAAATACAAAGTCATATTTTATCAAGTCAGTTAAATTTACTTTAACTTTTATAAAAAATCCACATTTTCAAGTTTAACGTTAAATTATAGAAAGACTAACTTTATAAAATTCGGTCGTTTCCAGCTCAGCTTCGGTAAAGTTCGGACGAGAATGAAGAAGAAAATCATGAAGTTCTTTTTTTTCTTCTTGCGAAATCTAATTTAAACAAAAACACTTCATGAGATATTTATTCGTTAAAAGAATTTATACATCAGTTTATCTAAAAGTTGAATTAAGCGAATGATTACAAATAGAAGCAATCATTCGCGATCATGAAAAGAGAAAACTTACATCATACTGCATAAAAGCAAAGATTTGAAAATCATTAGATTAAAGATTATAAAAAGTATAGCTGTTCAATGCATAAATATTCGTTAAATTGACAATTTAAGATTAAAAAGAATAACAAAAATATAACATTGTGTTTTAAAAGGATACACTAAACGCATAAGGCTACAATCAACGTCAAACTCAGTTATAATCAACTAGGAATAACAATTGCAAACAGTTTTAGTAAATTAAAAAGA
>JAQIXG010006424.1:0-10336 GCA_034700105.1 Oconnorella tubifera
TATTTATCCTTGTTGGCTTAGATCAGCTTAATTGTATTTATCCCTGTTGGTTTAGATCAGCTTAATTGTATTTATCCCTGTTGGCTTAGATCAGCTTAATTGTATTTATCCTCATCTATATGAAATCTTATTTACTGAAATAATGCAGTTTTGGAAAGTTATAGATATGTTTGAAATGAAACTATTTAGATTGTCAGAATGCCAAGAAGTGCAGAGCTAGGTTTGGTCTTGACAAACAGAATCAATGGTGTAAACCCTGCAGGTTATTATGGCTGTCTCCTCCTTCTACTCGTCTTCCTCCTCCTCCTCCTACTACTACTCCTACTCCTGCTACTCCTCCTTCTCCTCTTCCAGCTCCTACTCCTATTCCTCCTACTCTTATTCCTATTCCGCATACTCCTCCTCCTCCTACTCTTCATACTCCTCCTCCTACTCCTCCTACTCCTCTTCGTACTCCTCCTCCTACTACTACTCCACATGCTCCTTCTCCTCCTACTTTGGCTAACTTGTATTTCTGTCTTAAGTTTATTTCAAATGTGTTTGTTGCTAGATTGATGGATATATTGCATGGATGTATTGATACATGTTTTGATCAATGGTGTTGGTGGATGGATTTATGTAGCTAGATAGGGGTGGATGGATGGAATTATGGATGGATGTATATATGAATTGTATGCGTGATTGAATGCTTTGGATATCTATGTTTTGATAGATGAATGGATGGATTGATGGATGAATTGGTAGATGGTTTGATGGATGTATCAATGGAGGGATGGATTGAGAGGCGCATAGATGAAAGATGTATAGTTTGGCTGATGACTGTACTGAAGTGTTTATTTTTGCTGATGTGACATTAATGAAGACATGAAATGACTGCTATTTTCTGTCTTTATTGACTTGCAGAAGAAAGAAGCGTTGTATAAGATATCTTCATCATCAAGAAGAAGACAACAATGATGACTGTACTGCAGAGTCCAACAGTCCAACAACCAGTGGTCTGCCTCACCCAGCTGACTCTACCACGGAACTATTCAGTCCAATGCCTTCTTCTGTATCGTCCAATCAAGATGATCCGTTTCATAGCTTGGCATTGCGCCAAAGATCTTCATCCAATCAGGATGAGCCATTTGTGTCACGCTCACAGAATGTAGATGAAACACTTCGTCAGAGTAATTACGAGTCTAATTTATCTAGACGTCAAAATCTATCGTCCAATAGCAGCGGTCCATTTGAAAGCTTGGCAGTGCGCCAAATATCTAATCACGACGATCAAATCTTGGCACAACGCCAAAATTTATGTCATAGCGCGTTACAGCATTTTGTACGACATAAAAATGTTTCAGCGAATCAGAATGATTTGGCTTTTCGCCAGGATATCTCGTCCAATAAAAATGATTCATTTCATAATTTGGCATTTAGCCAAGATTTTAAATTTCTGCATAGAAGCAATAGAAGTTGTGTGGGTGAAATGTCAGCAAGTAGTTCTACTGGTAGCAGCTGTTTGTCTGCTGATGACAGTCTGCCTGCCTGTAAAACTGAGAAGAGTGGTGAGCAAGTGACAGGTAGCAGAGATGAAAGTCTAGTTGGACAACAATCTGATAAAGAAAGACAGAGTTCAGACATTAGGGGACAACATTCAGACATTAGGGGACAACATTCAGACATTAGGGGACAACATTCAGACATTAGTGGACAACATTCAGACATTAGGGGACAACATTCAGACATTCAGGGACAACATTCAGACATTAGGGGACAACATTCAGACATTAGGGGACAACATTCAGACATTAGGGGACAACATTCAGACATTCAGGGACAACATTCAGACATTAGAGGACAACATTCAGACATTAGAGGACAACATTCAGACATTAGGGGAAAAAGTTTGGACAATGAATGCAAGAAGGAAGAGAGTATAGAGAGAAATGTTCTGCCAAAGTTTGACAATAGTTTAAACTTGAGTGTAACTTGTACAGAGAGACTTTTAGATGTCGTCGTCTCATTGACAAAGAAAGATGAGAATAGTTTGCATGAGAGGAGGAGTTCACTTGAGTTTGATATACCTGTAAAGAACAAAAACACTTCACTTGCTTGTCCTGCTGCATTTATAAATAATGATTTTGTTGTTTTGAAACAAACTGAAAGTTTAAAATTAACGAATACTAGGCCATTGGCGAATCACTTTTCGCACGCTCCTTATTCAACCAATCAGGCGTTAGAGAGAAGAAATCAAGTGAGGCGATTGGATAAGAGTGTCAGCCTTGCGAGATCTAATCTGAATAATTCTGATTTATTGGAAAATGTTGCCTTTGAACAAAAGTTGTTAAATGTTGAGAAATCTGTAGAGAATATTGAATCAGTTGATGAGATGCACAAGTGTTTAGAAGGAGAAGAAGATGAAATGAATGCGCATCAGTGCAGTTTAATTGATAGGAAATCATCTATTGACAATAGAGCTTCAGTTAGTAGTGCCTTTGATAAAACTATTTTAGATTCAAAGTTAAATGAATCTTTGATTTCAATTGACAGAAATAGACCTTCATTTGTTAATGGTGAGACAAGTGAAAGAAAGATTAAAACGTTTGCAGTTAATTCTGAAGACATCAATCCTTGTTTATGTGATCATGCTGTACACCAAGATAGTCAAATTGACGTCTCCTCAAAGAAAACTGATAAATTGCAATATTTATGTAATTTCACAAATGAAAATCTTCTATCAAAGAATAATGATGAGTCAGTCAATAGTGAAGCAGTGCTAAGTATAGAAGACAGGCTGTGTTATAGATCAAAGGGTAGATACAAAGAGTCAGCTGTATTAAGTGATGACTTTATGACTGACAGAAAGTCTGTCTGCAATAAGGGTGTGATGAATGAGAGTGATGTACAGAGGGATGAATTACATCGTAATGTAGTTGATATAATAAAAAGTGACGTAGAGTGGAATGATGAGAGTGATAAGTGTGATAAAGTGGATCAGGCTGGTGACTAGTCTGCATTATCATAACTAGACATTCTTATCTGCTGGACTCCAGTCAGTCTGGTCTCTTTCATTCTATCATTTAAATGAATGATTCAAATTGCAATCAGTTTTGTAATAAAGAAATCTTTTGATCATTTCATTTAAACACTTTATTTGTTCCTTAACTTCTCCTTTTCACTAGAATATCTGCTCAAAACTATTCAAGTACCATGTGCTGATTTGGTAATATTTTATTGATTTGCTGCACCTCTAATCTTTATACGATAAAGAGAGGCTTTTAATAATTGACCAGCTATGCTATTAATGGATTGTTACCTGAACTTTTAACTTAACACATGTTTTTCTTATATGTTTTTTATTAGTTTTTACAATTATTCTTACATTTGGTTTTGATTAATTTTTAACCTCTGTTAAGTATATACTTTTATTTGTCTTGTTATTGTTACTTAATCATGTGACAGTCTCTATGCAGCAATTGAATATTCTTCTAATATAATTTTAGAAGAGAATTGATGTCTACTTGTATCAATTCATCTTGCTGCATCCAAATGCTATGCAATATTTAGTGCTGATTAAATTTACTTTAGTGTACAAAAAAAACAGTTGAAATTTTGGAGTCATCTGCCTGTTAGTTGTCAAAGAAACATTATTGTTTGTTTCTTCTCATTATATACATCAAATTACTGAAGATATGTCATTCACTAATGATGTCTTTATAGGTCAGAAGAGATTTAAACTTTTCATCTAATTGTGGGCTAGATAGATAATTCATTCAAAGTAAGATATGTGTAAATGGTCATTATTCTTAACTCTAGATTTAAGTATATTTATATACTATAAGTATAGTATATTTATAGTATATTTATAATGATCGACATCTTTTGCAGAGATAAGATAACATTGTTGAGTAATACATGTACCGGATAATATGGAATTTGTATTCAATTAAAAGAAATGGAATTTTCTATATCTTAAGTTTATTGCTGTAGTTATATCTATGATGTTATGAAATGTTCTTTTATTACATGTCAATGTTGACGACATATAATGGAAGTGCTAGAACAAGTTTAGAAAGATTTAATTTAATATTGTTACTTTGGACCAATATATGTTCTAGTCTTTATGGTAACTTTAACCAGTAGTAACCGGTTTTAACTAGTTTTAACCGGCGTTTAATAGTTTTTTAACGAGTTATGAAAAGGTGATGTTTTAGCAATTTGATTTGATTCGTTACAGACATTAACCTACCAAGCTGTGTTTAACCTGGTTAAAGTTTCAGGATGTTTAACCAGTTTGGTTAGTTTTGAGAAGAAGCTTAGTTTTCATTGAATGTATTTAGTAGTTGAAGAAACTACAAACATATTTGCATACAAACATCAGTTATAATTTGTAGTTTGAGTTTTCATTAATTGTAATAACGTTTGTAATCTGAAATTTAACCTATAAATATTATTTTGCAATATTAAGTTAAATGCTGATTTATAGCAAAGAGTTGATTGTAACACATAGCAGAGAGTTGAATGTGACACATAGCAGAGAGTTGAATGTGACACATAGCAAAGAGTTGATTGTGACACATAGCAAAGAGTTGATTGCGACACATAGCAAAAAGTTGATTGTGACACATAGCTGAAAGCTGATTGTGACACATAGCAGAGAGTTGATTGTGACACATAGCAGAGAGTTGATTGTGACACATAGCAGAGAGTTGATTGTGACACAGAGCAGAGAGTTGATTGTGACACATAGCAGAGAGTTGATTGTGACACATAGCAGAGAGCTGATTGTGACACATAGCAGAGAGTTGATTGTGATACATAGTGAGAGTTGATTGTGACACATAGCAAAGAGTTGATTGTGACACATAGCAGAGAGCTGAATGTGTTGTCATCTTGTTTTTTCTATTCAACTGATTGTAGACAGAAATGAAAAAAACAAAGTAAAGATAAATATCATGTCACATTAAGATTTTATATTTCAATATTTACTTCTTGTACATTTTGATATCAAAATGTCAGTGCATGCTTCTAATCTTCAGTTCATAAGCTTCTATGTATGTCTACATGTATGTCTAGATATATTAGATGTCTGTCTAGATATGTGTCTAGGTGTATGTCTGGACATATGATGTATTTTAGATATTTGGCTATCGGTAGTGATTTATGAGATCATTTTAGTTTTTGTATTGACATGGTTTCATTAATTTGCTGCACCCTTTATGCTATTTCATCTTTATATATAAAACTGAAATTTTTTTCAGTGTGTATGCGAGAGAGAGAGAGAGAGAGAGAGAGAGAGAGAAAGAAAGCGAGAGAGAGAGAGAAACGGACAGAGAGAGAAAGAAGGAGGCAGAGACAGAGACAGATTGTGATTGAAAAATGTGTGATGGATAATGAATTGTTAAATATACTTGACTGGATGTTATATAAGATTTAATTTAAGGATGTATTTTTAGACCTAGATTTTTAATAAGCTTTCGTTTATGCGTCGTTTTGCATATATCAATTAATCCTTTTGTCATATTTATTGCTGGACTACTTGTTGTCTTACTATATTTGTCAATTTTTTTACTTTTATTTAATTCAATTTTTATTTCTTCAAAAATTAGAAATGTTTTTTATGTTTTGATTTAATATCTTAAATTCTCTTCTTTCTGTTTTTTTTATAAATGATTCAAATTTTATATTTTTATAAAATCATATTTAGAATATTTTTTTTGCAATTTTGTTGTTACAATTAATGATGGAAGCATTTTTAAAGTTAATTGTTAAGTTCTTTAATCTTACTTACTTTTAGCAATAGAGTCACAGTTCATTAAAGATTCGAATTTAAAACTTGATCATAATTATGATTGTTTTCAATTATTGAAGTCGATGCAGTCGATTGTATTGACTATTGTATTGACATTGTTATGATAACATTAGATACAATTGCAGCAATTTGAATGTAAATGTAATGTGCACTGTCATGTAATAGAGGTTTTGTAAATATTCTGTCGTCAGTTCTTGTATGCAGCCTTATATTTGTAGTCATTCTATTCGGGTTCTTTAGTTTTTTGTCCAATGAAAACTTTTGCCTTATTTTCTTACCAAACAGTTTTGTCTCCGTTTGTTTATAGTTGTTTTTATTCGTATGCATGATTTAAATATGCAAATCAGTATGCAAATTTGTTACATTTATCCGAATGATATATGCCTTGTAATTATATTTTTTATTGTATGTCCTTACGAGTGTTTTACTGCTGATATTTTTGTACAGAATCAAAACATTTTACTTTGGTTAAAATATTTTATAAAGCCTTTGATAAAATAGATCAGATGGATGTTTTAACTGATTTCCTTAAAGCCTTTTATAACGTATAATAACAGAGATTTTTAAATTAGGAATTATTATTTATTGCATTGTGTTTGACATTTTTTGATAGTCGTGTGGTTCCTGCAGTCGACTTCATATTATGTGCAAACTTTCTACATTAAATGAGAGTTAGAATGAGTCATTGTAAGGTTCTTATAGCATTATATAAGTCAGATAATGAAGTAGATGCAGTCAGTTTGTGCTTGATTATTTTAAATAACATTTTCACAAAACTGGTATAGTTTTATACCATAGTATAATATAAAATATAGTGCAAAATATGGTATAGTATTTTATTGTATAGTTTTATAGTTTTATTTCTAATGCTAGTTAACACTGGCTACAGACTGGCTGACAAGTTTTGATATTAAATGATTTCAATTCTTGCTGACCTCAATAATTTGAATGTATGCAACATTTGTAAAAATTGCCACAATATTAGCCTCAATATTCACTGCCATTGACTGCTGGATGAACATAAACTTTTATTTTATATGCCAATATATCCAAAATTGATTACTAAAACAATATTATTTGTTCAGTTCAAAGACTTTATAGCTTGTCAAAACGATTAGACTTAGAAATGAGCTTCAAATTCTGGATTCTTGTATGTTGAGTTGATTAAAGAGTTTTGTCAGCTAATCTTTATCTACTGGTAAACATTGTATGCATTCAGTCGAGTTGGATCATCACATTATAATTATGTCACAGACTTGAATCATTCATATAAATTGAAACTTAGGCTTTGCACGTATGTGATATTTGATTGGTTTATACATACACTATATGTATGATTGACAATGATGGTGACTGTTTTGGAAACATGGTAGAAAAGTTTTTACTGTCAAAGTTTTTTGACGTTATTAACTATTATCACCTGTTATCTAACAGTTGTTTTACAAGTCAAGCGTTCACTGATCACTTGGTTTGCTTAGAGTCAAGCGTTCACTGATCACTTGGTTTCTGAGCAACCAGTTTCTTTTACTAAAAATTTCCGTGCTGATGTGACGTTAAATAATAAACAGCACATCGATGATTTAATGTGTGTAATGTTTCCGTGTATGTTTCTAATCAGTGCACAACGCAAACTGTCGTGAAGCTGTACTGAAGGCATAATCTATGATTTAGTTATTGCAATCTTGTTGTCGCTAGAAAGTAAAACGCTTATTTCTAAAGTAGAAAGTTGATCTCTCAATAATTAATGCCATACTTAGGGGCGTGACGGGTGGGGGTCCCTCTGTTGACAAATATGGAACAAAATATAGAGAGTAAAATTTACTCTATATTTTGTTCCATATTTGTTCTATATTTGTTCTTTATTTATTCAGTTATAAAAAGTAGAATTTAATCAAGGCACACAACATTTAATGTTGTGTGCTTTGATTAAATTCTAAATTTTTTATAAATGAATCTTTGATGATTTATGTGAGTAGCGTCTGAATTGAGTTGATCGAGTATATAGCGAGTGATTGAGTTTTCTATTTTATTATAGCAGAATATATAATAAATGCCGTTAGAATTCACACGTATCAATTGTGGAAAACATTGTTGTAAATGAAGTTTAAATCTATTGCAATGCGTAAATGCAAGAAATTACAACTGTATCTGCATAATATTTAATGATCATTATGCAATGCGCAGTTCATAACGTGTCGCCACTTTGGGCTGATGTGACGTTAAGTACACTCTAAGATTGATAATTTACTCGTTTCATCCCGAACGCGTTCAGCAATCATTCAAAAATTTTAAGAATTTAAAAGAAAAGCAGTTTGGAAATCATTTATACATAAATTATGATTTTCGTATTTGTGCAGTAGATTTTGTGTTGACCAATAGAGTGCAAGTGTTTAGACACGTGATCAGATGTAAGTTGTTGTTATATACTAATTAATATGCGTATTGTTATGCTAATTACAATCATGATTATGCATGATGTTGTGAATATTATAACATATTATATTGACACGTCATTATGTAATAAAATTATTAGAATTTGTTAAATTCTTCGCAGTCACAAGTGATCCAGTGGTTAGGATAGCTAGGAATTACAAGGTTCTAGGTTATTATCCCATGTTACTCGTATTATTTCACTGACTTGCTGCACCCTTTAGCAGGACACTTAATGAATGATAATTATCTAGAAGTTAGCAGCAAATTAACCAACATGGCATTTGATCCTGGAACCTGTTGGTTCTAGGTCTGGAGATCTACTCACAAGCAAATCGTTCTCTGCTTGTAGAGTATAGAATATGCAATCACCTCCCTGGATCTGTCTGTCTGTCTGTCATTAATGTCAAACAAAAATAAAGACAATTTGAGCTGCATTTAATAAATACAAAAAACTCGGTAAGATAGCAAGCATCTACAGGAAATAATTCACTCAAATTTAATTTTTTTATTGATATTTAGTTCAAATGTAACTGCTTTCATTTCTTACATTCATTTTGAACATAAGGTAAATTTAATAAATAAATAAATAGAAAGTTCAATATAGAAAATTATATAAATATTAAACAATAAGAATTGAGCTAATAAGCTGTACATATAAATTAAATAACAATTCTAACGTTTATTGTTGTAATTTTAAAGTATAACTACAAGTATAACTGCATATTAAATATAGACGATTCATTACGCATTGTAATAAATCGTCATTCATTACATGATTAAAATTTACATTTCAATCGCATGATATCCACAACGGTACAGCCCCGTAGCATCAGGGGAGGGGCACCAAGGGGTCCCCTGCTCGCAGAACTGAAAAAAACCCCGTAATAATTGTTATTAAGTCTATTTTTCACGAATGGCGGCCTTTGTTAAACTTCGTAAATATCAAACTTTATCAGCTTAGCGGCTAAATACCCGAAGGGAGCCGACGTTTACAATTTTTAGACGAATGAGAAAATTTGTATTTTAGTTACATCGCAGCCAATGACAGACAATCTTACGTAATAGTCGTTGTGATAGTAGTGATAGTCGAGCATGTTGAAATCCGCAGTGACTTGTCACGAAGACTTGAGATAATCGGTTTGTACAACAGCATAATTGATCAATGCGTCACTAAGATCGAAACCCGTTTTAGTGCGAGTAACGTTGCCTTGCTAAAATCTTTAAGAGCTCTAACTTGTCTCAATAGCGAACAATTTATGAATCCATTGGAACTAGAGAGTCTTGCTAATTTGTGTGATGTCGATCTGAAGAAGTTAGCAGCGGAGCTTGAAACGGCTAAACTTTTCTTCCTACGCAAGAATAATGAAAATACCGGTTGCCTGCAAAGTTTGCACAAATTGGCACTGTTCTGTCAAGCATAGAGAGACGCATTTCCGGACACATATCGGATCATTGCAGCAGGGCTAACGATTGATGCTTCATCGAGCACATGTGAGACAACTTTCAGTACTTTGACAAAAGTGTTGACATCTAACAGAAGAAGTATGCTGCATGAACGGAAAACAGATTTAATTTTGCTTTCCTATAACACGAGATAACTTCCTTGGAGATTGGCAATGATTTCTTTAAGCGATTCAGCAATGTGAAATCTTTCGTCTTCAACTATTCTAATAATGTAGTGATTGATAGCCTCTGATAAGCTACAATATTGACCGTTAGATTAGGCAACAGATGGATTTAGATTTAGAACATAATTATTGATGGTTCACAGCAGACAGCATTTCATTTTGTTCTCTAATAATGTTAGGCTTATGATATGACTGTTGGATGAAAGTTATTGACTTACATGCTGTTGTGCTTGCAAGTTTTTTTTTACTGAAAACAATTCAGTCAATTCTATTATTGTTATGTTTTTTCATGCACTGGCGAAGTTTGTGCAATCAGGCAAAATGCACAATTTTTATGTTACAAAAATATAATCTGAAATATCATCAAAACCCTGGACCCTCATGGTCCCCTGGGATAGTTTACGACGCTCCCTCAAATTCTGTAGTCGAATTTTGCTGAGCTGCACGCCCACCTGCCGCTTCGCGGCGGCACTCCCCCCTT
>JAQIXG010006425.1:0-10335 GCA_034700105.1 Oconnorella tubifera
GAGCGAAAATATTGTGAATTGACAAAGATATCACATTTTCCGTCGGGTTATATTTTTTTTTGCCCCACCCTGTATATTAAAAAAATAAAATAACCTTTACGGTAGCGAAAGCCAGATTTTCGTATTTTTTAATGAATCCCGCGACCTGTTTAGATTCAAAACTACCGACTGAATACCAAGGCTTTAAAGTCTCGATCATCTATAACAAGGAAACAATTTGAATATTTATCATATATTAGTAATGTTAAAAGATTTGTTCATTGGTGATAAATATTGAGAAAATTGATTAATATCAAAGGCAAGATTATGCAAAATAAAACATCATAATAAGTAAACTATAGTTAATGGCTTTAGTTAATAATTTTAATTATTAAGCCTTATTAATTAAACTATTAGCTAGATGATGGCCAGAGAAGTTTTTAGAACGTTAGGCTTGGATGTAACGGGTCCAGGTTCGAATCCCGGATAACTCACTATTTCTCGAACTCGCTGCACCCTTTAGTAAGACGCTTAAATTGACAGCTACGTCTCAGACATCGTTCATATAATACGGTAATCCACGACGTTATAGTCTCGGAAATTGCAATGTCTATGCAACTTGCTGCACCATTTAACTGTATGCGTTTATAAATAAGTGAAGTTTATGTAAACTCACAATTACAGAAGTTTATGTAAATTCAATTATTTCTTATTTATATTATCTATTTCTAATGTATATTAACTGTTTCTAATTTATATTATTTTTGAAAGTTGAACCTTTTGTTGCAAAGAGTCCACGAACCATTCGTCTCCGAGATTATTACAAACAGAGTCCAAATCACCATTGTAAACCAGTATTCTTACTTTCTATAACGTAATGTTAAACTAAACTCTACATATACACAAATATAGTTGTTTAACTGCATCTAAACTATTAAACAAATCACTATACAACTAAATACTAGTTGCATGGTTCACTAAATTCTAGGCTAAATTATGCTACTTTTGCTTAAGATTAAAATGTTAAACTCACGGTTTTCTTAAACTGGGTTCCTGTCTGAAATCAAAATTTAAAACCGAGTCGGATGCATATTCGGAACCCACATTCGGAGCCCATATTCGAAATTAACGCTCGGAGCCAAAGTTCGGAACCTCAAATTCGGAACCAAAATTCAGAACCCATATTCGGAACCCAAAATTCGGAACCCATATTCGGAATTCAAATTCGGAAGCGAGTCTGGCACCCGGTTAATAAAATTGTTTAAAGTTTGTACTGGTTTGTTAGTTTTGTAATTTTTTGCTTAAAATTGATAATCAGAACAATATTTATAACAGATGATGATACTTAGCTGTAAAAAGATTGAAGTAGAATTAACTTTTACTAAATACCTTAGTCGTTAGAAGTTCGATATACTGCTTGCTCACTGCATAGTACTGGCGTTTATATTTATAAAATATATTTGCACTGTAAATAAAATGAATGAAAAATAGGAAATAGGGCTGTACCGAATAGCGATTTTTTCGGCCGAAACTCGTCACCATTCGGCCGAATACGAATACAAATAATGATCCAATATGGCAAAAACAATTTTTTTTCAGTATTCCTACTAATAGTAATAATACAAATAATACCAGTAGGCCTACTAGTAACCTGACGCCTGACTATGTGACTATGTGATGTAATAAATAAACCTATCGCTCGTCGCCCGCTCAGCCAGCTGCAGTGGCCTTAAATAGTAAGTAGGATAAACAATATATTAATGGAGCTTAGATGTTATACACAAGCTCTGCAGATTGAATTTCTGTTTAAGAATATCGACCTAATTTTACTGACTGACTGATTGATTGGCTGATTGACAGACTGACTGACTGACTGACTGACTGGCTGACTGATTGATTGACAGACTGACTGACTGACTGGCTGACTGATTGACAGACTGACTGACTGACTGGCTGACTGATTGACAGACAGACAGATAGACAGACTGACTTAGTGACTGACTGATTGGCTGACTAACTGATTGGCTGATTGACAGAGTGACTGACTGACTGATTGACTGATTGACTAACTAACTAATTAACTAACTAACTAACTGATGTACCAACTCTATAACTAACTAAGAAACTAACTTATAAACGTTTTTTGTTAAAAGTATGAGTTTAGAGGTTAACCGCCCCCCTCTCGCCACATCCCCTTGTAACGATTTACTGATTTGCTTGCGTTGAATACAAGTTGGTGGTGTTAAAAAGAGTTCATCACTTCAATTTTTTGAGGAACCCCCCCCTTGTTCAACCCCTGGCTACGAAACTGTTCTAAACTTATATCTCGAGGCTCATTAGAAAAGTGGTTAGAACGCTGAATTCGAAAGCGATAGGTCCAAGTTCGATTTCCGAATAGCTCATAATTTCTCTAACTTGCTGCACCATTTAGTAACACGTTTAAATTGACAGCTACGTCTTCGACATCGTTCATATAATACGGTAATGCAGACGTTAAATGTAATGTTAACCTAACGTTATAAATAAGCTTCATGAAACAAGACAAAATTGACAAACTTGCAAATGTCCCATTCAGGCAGACTGTCTGGTATATGCAGAGCTGTTCGGACGTCTTCCGTATTCAGATAATTCATTATTGCAGTTGTATTAATGCAAGGAACTTCCATGCGAACTCTACCGTCGCCGTTTGTCTCTAAAATCTTTAAAATATATAAAAATATAGTGGGTTTTGCTTATATATAAAATTGTTCAAATTACAAGCATAAAATGGTCTTAAAAGTTTTTAAAATGGTCTTAAAAGTTGAAAATAATTCGCACTATAGTAAAAATTATATACAATTATTACAATGCGAATAAAAAACATGAAAATAAACATTTATATATAAACATCAAAATATAAATATAAATAAGAATATAAACATTGGGTTTTTAAACTTAAACGAAATGGAAGCAAGCGAAAAACAATTTGCGTTGGAAATAATATAGAATTAATATCACGAGTATTTTATTAAATGATATAGTAATATAGGCCTAAATTATACTTATACTAAAATTGTATAACAAAACAAGCGACTTTTACCGTATAATTAAACAATATAAGTTTCTGCACGAAATTTTCTAATCAAAAAAAATCAGCTCTATTTACATTTCATCATCAAACAAGTGTTAAAAACCTTTGGAAGTTTAAAAGTAGTAAAATTCAATATATTACATTATATATACTAAGTATAAAAAATCTTTGCAATTTAAGGAGCAGTGTAATTTAATTTATATAGAGTTTTGCTAAATGTATTTTTTTAAATTGATCGAGGAGTATAATTGAATTTTTATTATATTAAGTGTCAAAAAAAACCTTTGAAAATTCAGTGAAATCGTTGTTAAAACTGATCGGGGGCAGATAGACAGTGCGCGATGCTTCCTCTGCGGTCAGTAACTGTTGGTGCATATAACATTCGTGATAAATATTGTATCTATTCAGATCTTGCAATACTGATGATGCACTGCGCAGCTGTTAATATAATATATATATAGAAAATTTAACATTAAAATATTAAATTATACTATATTAACCGCAAGACTCGCTCTAAAACTAAATTCAATATAAGAATTAGCTATAAAACTAAATTCAATATAAATTTAAAGATAAATTAAATATAACTCGATTTCAATTAAAATTTAACGTCTGAATTACCGTAGATGGATTTACCAATTATCTTAGATGGATTTACCGATTAGAAATCTTTACTAAAGGGTGCAGCGAAATAGTGAGTTTACACCGCAATCGAACCTGTTGCGTTCGAGTCCGTCGCTCTAACAACTACGCTACCGCGATTTGATTAAAAATGTGACGTCATCTATATAAAACTGTCCTTACGGCTTTTTTGCAAGAAGAAGAATAAGGGGCAGTATAGAAATCGCAATTGCCAATTGTACTGTTGGCTCCCTTGCAACAAGATGAAACTAGCGACAGCCACATACTATAAAAATCCAATAACACTTTAAAAATTTCTTTCACTAATGTTCTTTCTAATTCCCGCGCGTTATTCCAAATTAAATCACCAAAACATTATTTACATTAAGTAATATTTCGGTTATAAATCAAATGCACGAAATACCCGATTAAAAATGATTAAAAAAATATCGTCCAGGCTTATATACTTTAAAATACATAAATGATAAATAAAAACTTTGAAATATATCAAATGCAGAATTTAACCGATATTTCAACATTTTTTCAAACAGATTATAACTATAGGGCCTAGATATCTGTCTCAAAAAACTATTAAAACGCGCCATATGTGAATTATTATAATTGCTTATTAACCATTCAACATAACAGTATTATAACAGTAATATAACAGTAAGCTTGCATAGGATATTAATTATGTTATATTTTTCTCCGATATGAAAATCAAATCGTTGTTATTTTAGAATTATTATTTTATACTATAAATTTATTATAAAACACCGCTTAAACAATAGCCTGACATGTCAAAGAGGCTCAGACAAATCTATCCCAATTATAAACCTCCAGGGTTATGGTTCGGGTTAGGATTGGCGTAAGGGTTATTTCTAGTATTAAGTTTAAAATTTAGACTAAACATTCTAAACCCTAACCTTAATATTTTTTTTAGAAATTTGGGTTACTAAATAAATCGACGGGCTATTTATAGGGTTAATAAATTTAGGACGTTTTTCAGTGTACCATAAAACAGATTTGAAGAGAAAATAGTACTTCTGTGGTAGTATCATAAGTACCTTTGGCTAAACATTCCGTGGTAATACCAGTAGTACACCTCCGAGTTTGTATTCATTGTATAATCGCTGATTCCATTACCAACAGCTAAACCCTATAAGGCAACAATGCTATGTTCACGTGTGTACATGCACTTCTGACCGCAATGACAGTGTGATTAAACGTATTATATATACACATTATATGTACATATAATACGTCTAACCACAAATATTTTTTAGTAAAAATCGAATGATCTATGAGTTTAAATTGCAAAAAAAATAATGGTTCAATCTTCAATTTAAAGATATTTTTAAATTTCTAAATAAAATTTCCATGTAGATGCAATCCATTAGAGCCTACCCTAATGCGCAACGCTGCAGATTTTGAGTACAACTTCGCTAAATAGAGATATAATAAAATTTACGAAATAAATGTTGATTTACAATATTGTATTAGACAAAAAAAGCTAGAAACCCTAAAATTGCATCATTTTTTGAATTTCAATGCTAAATAAAACTTAACAAATGCAATAGAGACCTTATTTAATAGACAGTTAAATAGCTATTTGTAAATATTATAAAATAAATTTGATAGACTTGCTGCACCCTTTAACGAGGTACTTATTACGGTAGTAGTGTATATAAAATCAAATAACTTTTAATGATCTTATAAAAAGCACCGAAAAACTTTGATTCACTTTTACAAACAAAGTGTATAAAATTTCAAATTGGGATTAAAGTTTTCACCTTAAAATTTATTTCGCTGTCCACCACTACCCTCACAGCCAGGGTGGGGCCGTAAATGCCCCCGTAACTCTCCGCGGCAATAAAAAATTCATTCGACGAAAATTCGGGAAACAATTTGAAGAAAGTTTTCAACGCCTGATAGTTATCCAGCGAAGTCTATAGTAAGTAATAAATGCACGAATATACGAGAAAAACCAGTTTAAGATAAAAATATAACAAAATTAAGCCTTCGAATATAGTACAAAGACAACAAACTTCAAGTCAACGTATGAAAATATCCAAAAGTCAAAGTATACAAATATTCAATTATAATACAAAGATAATAAATTTCAATAACTTTTTTTTAGAAGAAGTCTTCAATAGAATAGCATACTTCAAAATATTGTACATAAAAAATTATACATATAATAGTATAAAAGTACATATCTTATACCGTAGTAACTGTAGTGCAACTCTAAAATAACAGTTTTAGGACGATTCGTCCAAGGGCGACTCGTCAACGGACTGTTCATCAAAGACTATTCTTATAACGGATGATTCTTATAACCCATAACCCTAACCATAACTCTAACTTTAACCTTAATTCTAACCTTAAACCTAGCCATAACCATAACCCTAATCTTAACGAATATTCTTGACGAACAGACCGTTGACGGATCGTCTTTTGACGAAACGTCCGCATACCAAAGTGACGATTTTAAAACATTAAAATCATTATTTTAGAGTGATAACTTTGTTTCAACATTTTATGGTCTATTAATAGACATCATGGTCTATTAATAGACATTATGGTCTGTTAATAGACATTATGATCTGTTAATAGACATCATGGTCTGTTAATAGACATCATGGTCTGTTAATAGACATCATGGTCTGTTAATAGACAAACATACAACAAATTCAAGTCTCTAAATACCCAATAGAGTTACGCTTAACCATAATAATTTAGGGTTAGTAATCAAGATTTGTAAGTCTAACGCTAAATTGCAACCAAATCTTAATTATCATGATTATGTCGGCGTCTAATTATAACCGCATGAGTTTTATCTAAAAAATTGTTCCTTAAATTTATTATCAAGAATTCATAATTCAGATTTATGATCTAGAATTAGGGTTAAGGTTATGATTACTATTTTCGCTAACTCTAAACCTAACCCTAATCCTGATCCACAACATTCAACAACTAGTTTCAACACGGATATTATTAGAAGAGCTATATTTAGAAACTGCACAAATTCACTTAGAGAATGGCGATATGCGGCCAGGATTTTAAATTATTTTTATATTATCATCCGCAACTTACTAAGTCGTCAGAAGTCGTGTAGTTTTTATCGTCGGAATAAGAAAAACCAACGCCAGCTGGCGACTCCAAGTAAATCATATTCGCGACCTGAATATATAAAACAAAGAAGCTCAATTAATTAGCTAACTAATTAATTAAGCTCAATGAAAAAATATAATTTTCAAAAGAATAATTATACTATATTGCACTTCTAACGTACGTTGCCATGACTCTGACAACTCCGAGGTGCGGAAATATACTATTCGGTACGTAGGCCATATCGTGACCCCGTCAAAACGGGGCTCAGACAAATCGGCTCCGACTTTAATTCTTGAGGTTAGGGTTGGGGTAAAGAATCTGCACTTTTACGAAACAAGCGGACCTATAGACGAAGAAAAGCCTCCCCTATTTCGTTCTTGTAAAAAACAAAAAACTGAAAAAATGCACCTTATTCCAACTGAATGGATTCTTTTTCAAAGTAGCGCCATCGTCCGTTATCTGAAGAAATTCAAAATCATAGTTATATTACTAAATGCAGAAAGATTTTTCTGTTACACTTTTCTATTAAACATTATAAGATTATCATTATTATTTCATTAAAACTAATCGTAAAGCAGGATTATCATAAAGTAATCGGAAAATAATTGTACATAGCAAATTAATTGCAAAACAAGAAATGCAAATTTTCAACGTTTTCGAGCTAAAATGACTGTTGTAAAAACTTTGAAAATAATATTTTGATTGATTGATTACTGCTTCGTAAAAATTTAATTTCTTTTGAATTCTTTATATTTGAATAATGCGCTCAATAAAATATTAGAGTATAATTAGATCGTTATTTTAAAGCGTTTTTGCTAAATTTATAAATAAATTAAAGCCATGATTTAGAACCAACCAGAAAGGGACCATGTTCACTGAGAAGGCCTAGAAGAGAGCTACAGCCAGGTCCCCCGTTTAACCAAAGTACAACCGGGTCATTCGATGGACTGCCCTCCGATTCAATAAACCTGTTTATGCAAATAATACTTGAATATTGAACTAATTACTAAAACGAAAGAGCAAAGGATTAGGATACAATAGGTCCAAGTTCGATTTCCGTGAAATCTCGCTATCTGTAACTCGCTGCACCCTTTATTAAGGGTCCCGCGACAATTCGAGATCATGACGTCCAAAGTAGCGTAAAATTAAAAGACCTTATCGTCATTTATAAACCTTTAAAATATTTGTTATTATTCATAATATGATTCCCTAACCAGTAGTGAAGTTTTTTTGTCCCCGTCGCGTTCAAGTATCCCGAGTAGTGGCGAAAAGTAGGAGTCCAGTTTAGTCCTGGTAGATACCTAACTTCATCTTCATCAACGGCAGCTAATGAAAAACTTGCGAGCGATATCAAAATGACGAATAAAAACCACAAATGCGACGATGCTGACATAATGTTTTTAGTGTTAAATTTAATGTATTCAGTCCACTTAGATGTATTCTTTTTTTTGCCAACTCATACGTCGATTAAGCTTAATGAAGTAGAAAGAGATTGTATTGTTAGAATTTTCCCTATATAAATAAATATATACTAACAAAGCTTTAAGATATAGAGTAATACTTGATGTTAATACGTGAATTAATTGTGTATACGTTTGAATATTTAAATTTGTTCGCTATTTACTAGTGAAAACTTATCTAATTGTGATACGGATAATCGATTTCATAATAGTAAAAATGTATATTTTGAATCAGTAAGTTACTAATTAAAATGAAAAGAGCTTAAATGACTATAGTAGTGTTACTACTAATAAACTTATATATGAAATCAAACAGTTACATTACTCTCAAAGTGCGCAACATGAAAGAGTTACTGAAAATGGAAAATTTATGTCCTTATTAATAAATCAGCGAATTTCGCACGCTTAAATATTATAATATTAATTGATAATTAGGGACAGGCAATTTATTCAATTTCAGCAAGTAAAAAAAACATCAAGTTAATTAAATAATCGTTTAATTCAGTTATCTTAATAATCGAATATTTCAATAAGGCTCGTTAAGTTGTTAGAAAAATGATTGTTTCCAATGGAATTTAAATTTCGTGATTTTTATTGCTGATAAATGATTCAAAACTTGTAAAAGCTCGGTGAAAAAACGGTGTAGAGACATATCCAGATTCGATTCTCGTGAAAGTTTTCTATATCGATTAACTTATTGCACCGTTTAGTACGACGCTTAAATTGATAGCAAAGTCCTGAGTATTGCTTATATTATGCTGTTATCCAGACGTTAAAAATTTACTTTTACACTTTATAAATATTTAAAGTATAATTTTCATTTATTTAAAGATTAACCACAAGTTAATGAAGTACATATTTAATGACATATTCCAACATAATTATAAATTATTTCGAATTGTAACTTTAGTTAATATATCTGATTATCCAAATTCGTAAAAAAACAATATGAATACTGCATTAAAATGTTTAAACTTTTAAAAAATATAATAATGAATTAACTAGACTTTAATTTCACTACAAAATTATCTCATTAGATCAATGCCATTCATTTGTCTGTATGTCTACAAGAATACAGTATATAGGCTTATTTAAATACTACTAGGCATCGTAGTGTTTGTTTTCTGTTAGTCTATAGTTTCATAGTAAATTAACAACATTTCTATCATCAACTTATTTTACTCTTTCCTTTCTGTAAATAAATTAAAAGTTAAAGCTTTTAACATTTTCTAATGTACAGATCAAACGAGGGGCCTTCGATCACTTTAATAGCCGCGAAGTAGCAAACGGGTGAGCCCCCTACCACGCGCAGGTCGAACCCCGTACAATGGGTATCCATCAGCTCGCAGTGGACCATGCAGTAGAGGGATTGCACCTCGGGGCTCTGGGCGTACTGGCGGGGGATGGGCACGGACTCGGTGGTGGGGTCCTCGGAGAAGCGAGCGAGGAACCCGTCGATTTTCTTGAAACAAGAGGGACCTAGGAATACATGGAAACATATTATGATAAGTTGGTATAGGAAAAGTACAGTTATTGATCTTACAATTTAATGTTTTTTATCTTAATTTTTTATCTTAATTTTAATTGAATGTCTTTTTATCGTTATCTTTATTTTATTTTATCTAATTGTATTTAATTTATTAATATTATATTTTGTGCTTATCTTTTAATTTATTTTATCTGTATACACATTGCAGTAGAGTGAAGAATTATAATTGTTTTGAAAAGAAAGATATAAGATATTCGATTTTACTGAAACATCAAAATATTAGAAGTTATACTTTATATATTGTATTTACAAAGCGTGTTTTATTGTACACAAGATCAATCGACATATAAACAAAAATAATACAGAATAATGACTTTACATTTTTGATGTAATTTATCACCCATTTTGTACTTAGATCTTATCAATTATGATAACTAGATTTAAAACCCGTTAAGAGAAGGGGTCTAGTCCTTATAGGCCTAAACTTACAATTTACAATCTATATTATATTTAGCCAGAAAACTGACTGACTGATTGATAGACGCTTTTGTACTATCATACACTAGCGGTTCAGGAGCGGCAAGCCGCCCCATCAATAAAAC
>JAQIXG010006426.1:0-10331 GCA_034700105.1 Oconnorella tubifera
ATTTCTATAAATAAGGTCAGAAATGTTTGCTAGCAAACATAATTACAAATCTTTGTTTCTTGCATACCGGCATAAGTTCGATTCAAATATCTGGCAGGTAAAATTTGTATCTGTTCAGTAAAAAGTCCTGGTAATTTCAAAATCAAATTGGCAACACTAATTCAATCCATCTAAATGGACAGCCAGTGATTTGTAAGCCGGTCTGTTTTTCAATTGACCTGGGAAATTGATTCGCTAAGCTTCATTTGATTCCAAAAGTTAGCCAGTCGATTGCTGTTGAAATTTCTGTGTAAACTCGTTCGCTTCATCAGACCACAGCATTCAAATCTTAGAATTTCGATTCGATTTGAAAGTTGAGATAAATTTACTCCAGAAAATGTTTTATATATATAGAGACAAATGTTTGATGTTTAATAAAAAAAGTTACATCTGAATTGGAAAGATGATGCATTCCGTGTATTTGATTAAAATACATGGAATTGTGGCTGATACCCTTCTGTGAAAAGTATCTCTTATGCAGTGTGCATTTTTAAACGGGAAAGAAATTGTAGCTTTTCCCAATCTTTCAATTTTAAATACTAATGTTAAACAATATTGTAATGGATTAAAACTATTATGTAGCTTAAATACTGAGCTAATCTATAAGTATAATAATTTAATATGATAAGATATGAAAGAGAAAAGTAAGTTTATTAAAATATTAACAATTAGTAGTATTTATATAAATATAATTGGAAGTTTTGTAAATATTTAACAAAGTACATTATTAGAAAAAAATACCTTAAAATGAAATGGCGATGGAGCATAAATTGTCCCCCCCCCCCCCAGATGACCCGGTTCCAACAAATCTTGTTAAAAAACCTAGATTAGGATTAGAAACTTAGGTATTAAATTGTTGAGAAATAAAGAAACAAAACAAAGAAATGCTTCGTAATAATGTAAATTTGTGACTTTCAGAAACTATTAGAAACTTTAAAAATAGCGATATATTTTTCAGTAGTTTAGAAAATCGCAATTTGTAAAGTCTATAAAAACAACATCAAATAAAGTCTTTTTAAAATGTCAACATTGTCAACGGTACTATAAGATCAAGTATCGCTCTGTCAATTGTCTTCGATCTAACGTTCCATCTTTTGTTAACTTCTGACGATCATTGTTTGATAATCTCTTTCAAGTTTCTTTAATCATTCGAAGTCAATAATTTAAACAATGAAATTCTGTTTTCAAAATACGCTTCTTATTTTCAGTTTTTTATAATATGACTATTATTATTATTATCGTTAATATTGTTTCAAAAACACGATATACGATATATTGTGATACATTTGCACTTGGTCAAAACAGGACTGAGCTGCTATCAGTGATTCAAAAGGGGAGGGAGGGGGTAGAGAAATTTGACTCATTTAAATTTATTTTTCATCAATCTTTAGTTTAATTTATCACATATAACTTTATCTTTTCTCAATTAATTGTTTAATTAATTAAAAATTTATTTTTTATTTAACTTTTCCGCCGCGTTTCCTCTCCCCCCCCCCCCCATGTAATTCTTGATATATTATAATATAAGCAATATGAAAGTTATAATGTTTTATATAGACACAGAAAGTTAGTAGTTTGATCACGTATTGAAAATAAAAATTCGGTTGACAGACCTTTAAAAAAGCTTACTAATTGCTGTTCATTGAGACAGCTATTAAATTGTTATCTATGTAATTATGATCAGAGCCAAAGTCGCTTTGATCATAATTGCGATAAAGCTGCCGACGCGAAATCGATCAGTAAACGCAACGATAACACAACCGCAACGCAGCGATAACGCATCCGCAACGCTGGGAAAACGCAACGTTATTTCGGTAACCGGAAAGCGTTCTAACACATCGTACATTACTAAGATACAATTTCCAAGAGAACAGTTAATTTAATGTTTAAAACCTAATTTTAATTGAATTGTAAGTTAGAGTTTCTGTGACATAAAATTAAGTTCAAATTACAGTTCTTAATAATTAAGATTAGTTAATTTAAGTTTAACATATGTATTACTATATTGTACGAAAGATATCTCAGACGTAGACTTTACAATTTAATTATTTAGGCATTTACGGGACTCGAACCTGGAAATCTTTTGTCCGAGTCCGGTGATCTAACCACTCTTCTGTCTAGCCTTGATAGCATCAATATTCAACAAAAAACACGCAATGTAAATAACATGATTAAAAAAAGTTAGTAAAACATATTTTTAATTTTTGACATTCACTGATTCTCATGTTATGCACCCTATAAATGTATGATTTGCATATACTTGCACGAGTCCAGTTATGCATTTAATGACCAGGCTTGGTGACAGCGCTTAACCTTTTGAGAGCCGAGTACAGATTCAAAACGCCGAGAATTGTATTTTTATTTAGCTTAGCTTCTATTAGTAGAAAAAAGCGAAAAAATCTATCACTGTATAATATTATAGTAATATAGTATTAATTAAATATAGTACTGTAAGACATATAATCATATTGTGAATATCTATATTACAAAGCATGTATTGTTATGACTATTCAAAGAAGCATGTATTGTTAAGAATATTTAAAAAACTGGAATTTAATTTAAAATGTATTTTAGTGTATTAAATACGTTCATAAGTTATTTAAAATTTAAATATTTATTAGCTGGTTTATCAATATATGCAAATAAATATCGATTAATATATTAATTTGATTGACTATTTTTTATTTTTCTATCGTTGTTTCTGCTCAAAAAATTGAGCCAAAATATTTAGAAATATTTAAAAAATGTTTATTTAAAAACCGAATTTAATTTAATTAAATTACTTTATTAAATAATCCAAGAATCGTGTAAGTTACATAAATCCTTTTGCTAGCTTTTAATTAATTAATTTTGTACTGCTATGTTAAATTGCATAGCTTGCATTCTTAGATAACGGTATTGAATTCATGAATCATGAAATTAATTAGGCTGTTTGAGGATTGAATACAAGTAGACAATTTTTTAAAAGAATTTTTTTAAAGTATTGGTTTTAGAGTTTCAGTAGAAAATGAGATGAATGCAAAAAGTCGTGTCAGTTTAACGCTACGATAAGATTACACGTAAACGCGTGAAGTAACGTAATTAAGTTACAAGTAACGTTAGTTACACGTAACGTAATTTACAAGTAACGTTAGTTACGCGTAACGTAAGTTACAAGTAACGTTAGTTACGAGTAACGTAAGTTACAAGTAGGCCTATAATAACTTACAAATAACGTAAGTTTGGCTGCAAATAATTTAAGTTTCAAGTATTGTAAGTTAAAAGTAACGTTAGCTATAAGTAATTTAAGTTGCAAGCAAGTAAGTTAAAAGTAACTTCAATAACTTTGTGCCTTTAAAGTGAGGACTTTAGTTCGAGTTTTAGTTAGCATTTTTGGAATATGTTTAAAAAGTTGAATTAACTTTCAGAAATGTAATTATAAAAATTAGATTAATTAAAAAATTAATAGTAGATACTATCTTTTATATTTCTTCTACTATGTATTTATTCTACAATGTATTTATTCTATATTTATTTTATAAAGTCAATTTGCATTGCTATATTTTGTTGATTAATGAAAAAAATAAATCAACAGTAAATAATTATTGCTTTATTTACTGCTAATTTATTGTTTACATTTATTATAAAATTTTAGAAAATTGGCTTAATTAATTCCTTCATTTAATAGTCTCTCAAATCTTATAAAACTAATTATTAAAATCTTATTAAGTGAGACCCTTTTTATATTATAAACGAAAGATCTGGTTTAATATGAAGCTGACATTTGATGATCATAATACGATGAATTCATAGAATTTATAATCAATCTTCGAACATAAAGTGCTTTGGTTAGGCCTACATTTATTGGTGTACTTTTAAAATTGAGGATAGATATAATTCGTCATATTTAGCCGCGGCATAAATTTTCTCGAACAGCTTCAATTTCTATGAAGTTAGCTTTGAGGTATCAATCGAAATTCCTGTTTCTTTTTACTAGTTCTTTCTTCCCTCCTTCCGTTTTAATATGCCTAAACTCTCTATTCCATTTGCAGTAATTTGCTTCATTTAAAGTCTCGAGAGAATCTATAGTTATCTTTTATGGTCGTGACAGAATTACAAGAACCCTGCTTTTAGAATCTTTTTGATCAAATTCAATATCTATTTTAGAATTTGTCATGGCATTAATTGAGTTCCAGAGTGATGATGCAAAATGTCATTTTACTTGAAATTGCTAATAGTAATTGGTTTGCATAAATATAGAACAGCATTCTGCGGTAGATATATTTTAATATTTAATGAATAATATCTGCCGTGGAATCGTTTATTTTTATATTTTTATAAATTAAAACTTATTTCTTTGTTACATTCAGCTGGCTGTGTTTTTAACTAGAATCTCTAACAGAGTTTCTTATATGAAAATGAAGCATTAAATCTAAAATATTTTTTTATTTCTTAATTTAGGTTTACGATTAAAATTAATATTTATATTCTACATTCGAAATGACGTCATCTATCTTTCTAGCCAATCAAACAGCTGACAATACAAATATCCATGACAACCGGCTTCTTCGTCGAAGTGACGTTATTTTAAACCAATCAGATTCGTCTAATTTATCAACAAATAACGTCATCAATTCTAGTGTATCTTACATCGCGACGACCCTAGATATATTCGAAAACGATGACGTTGTTCATAATTACTGGACTCTGTTGCTACTGATATTCCCAGCTTTGACAGTGTTTGGAAATGTACTTGTAGTGCTGAGTATACACAAAGAACGCAGCTTACAAACGGTTACAAATTACTTCATATTCTCTCTGGCAATTGCTGACATCATGGTGGCTATTCTCGTCATGCCATTGGCCATCTACGTCGAGGTATAAAGAGTTTTATTTTTAAAATTTTAGTGACTTTTGAAGTCAATATTATAGCATTAAAACATCATTTATTTAAACCAGTTTTATAGTACAGAACGTTTTACTTTTTGGGAATAAAATCCAGTTAAGCTTTACAGCATGTGTGCTTTCAGTGTTATTTCAAATAGAAAATTATTTACCTTACTTTTGTACGAGTAAACTGTTTTTTGGTTTCTGCAAACCCAGTTTACACCATGTCATCAAGAGCCATTTTGCGCTGATGTGAAATTAAGCAACACATTATTTTTCCATGTACTAAATTCCTAGCTTTCCATGCAAAAATGGAATTTGTGTTTCATTCCTGCTGGAACTCTGGACCCAAGGCAAAGGTTAATGGGTTGCTCGTGAATACATAACTCCGGATTTCCAGAAAACATAAGATTTGATAAATAATCTTTTTGAATCATTAACGAAAATCTCCTTGTCTTTAAATTTCGTCTACTAAAATGCTGGCGACCTTTTTTGTGTTTTCATTTAGGGATATTTCTTTAGATATCTTCAACATGGGGGCCTCTAATAGTCTAGACATCCTGCCTGGGGGTACTTGAGGGTTTCACTATCGCTATATGTTTTGCTATAGTGAAAATGCAATAGTTGACAATCCAGTTCTAACTAATTAAGTTACTATCGCACAATACGAAGACGGATATAGAAATAACTGGGATTAGTAACACTGGATGAATTCAGAGCGAAATTAAGGGTATTACACCAAAAGATATTTACAAGTGTCTGAAGCAGGGTCTTGATTTTAACCAATCCAGCCCCTAAGTAAATGAACTATGGTGTAAATACTACGTCTAGCTGACAAACTGCAATCCTAGCGCTAATTTCAGCTACAATCTTAATTATTATTAATTAATTAGGAGTAATTAATGTGTGCTTTTTATTGATTGAATTAATAGACTACTTAGCTAAATAGGCGGGTCTTGTTACAAAACAAGGCCTCAAATTATATTCTTGTGATATTTGGATTGAAGTCCGGTAATCAATCAATCAATGTATGTCAGCTTAATGCTACACGACCGCACATTCTGTATTTTTTCAATTCAACATGAATGAGTGATTAACCTTATATCTGCGGCTATTTGAACACGGATTGACTGGGAAGTGGTTTCTTATTAGACCAATCTGTCAATGACAAAGATGTATTACATTTCCTGTAGAAATTACCGCAAGTCTGATGTAATATTTCCATAAAAAAAACTGCTAACTTAATAACACTGTAGTCACTATATTCTAAATTCTAATCAGTTGGTATTAGATCTACAATTACGCTAAATATATTGTGACAAATAATTAACTTTTATAAAGACATTTAATTGAAAATCAAAACAAGTTAGTATTAACTTTAACTTACGGTGTAACTAAATTTATTCATTCAATTATCTGACAGATTTCTTGCGAGTTTTTTTATAGTTTGCATAAACGTTCCCGGTATTTATCGACTGAATATACCCGAGGGAAAAGATAACAATTTCCGTCATTTATTTATTCTCGTTGCTCGGTGCAAACGCTTAAACACTGGGTCATTAAATTTTACTATCGTCCCGTCCGTACACGAGATAAATCTGTCTGCAAATTTGAGAGATTCAGCCGAAATTAATCTATGAAAGTTTACAATTTCAAAGATGGTAATCGAGTGCGAGTAGTAGTTCAGCGAATAGATTTTATAATTTTCTTTCTTTTACTCCTACAACTAATAATTGTATTAATATTTATATTACAGTTTGTCTAAAGACGTATATAATTGTAAATATGTTAATTCGAGAACAATCGAGATTTAAGCAATCTTGAATCTGATAAAAATAAATCATAAAGTTTTTTTTATCAAAATTGAGGTTTGTGTGTTTACAATGTAATCTAAACATACCTACATTTTAAAATACAACAAATGACATTTACCGTGTTTGTATCTTCATTAACCCCTATCATGTCAATCTAATGTCACTTTTGTGTTAATATTGCTTCAATTTTGTTATTTTTAAGTTATTTTAATGTCAATTCTTATGCCACTTTGGTGTCTATTGTAAGTGAGTTATAATTAGTATACTTTTAACACGAGTTTAAAATTTCGATGTAAAACTGTTGAAATATTTTTGTTTAGGTAAATGAAGGGGTTTGGGATTTGGGAGACGCGCTGTGCGATACATTTGTAGCACTCGATGTTATGTGCTGCACAGCTTCTATACTTAATTTAGCCGCTATCAGTGTTGACAGGTTAATAAAAACGATATAGTTTAGTTATTATTTAATTGCATTCATTAAATATAAACAAATCGTATTAAGCTAAATTATATTGGTGAGGAATAGATCTAATTAGCATATTGAATATTTTTTGGCAGAACTTTGTGTATCATTTTTAAGATTGAATTTTTATTTTATACACGATCATTTTCATAGAGTAACGCTGCTAAATTATATTATTATTTCTTCATTTTTACTCTATTAGTAAAATTTATTATTATATTAAATTATTAAAACTGAATTTTACTTGATTATAACAGATTCATTGCAGTAACTCAACCTATTCAATACGCTAAGCATAAAAACTCATCGCGTGTATATATCATGTTGGCTTTAACCTGGGTTATATCTCTAACTATATCTTCCCCTATTGCGTTGGGTATGAACTACACTGAAAGAAGAACCTCTTCCTTATGCACTTTCTACAATGCTGATTTTCTAATATATTCATCTATGGGCTCTTTCTATATACCCTGCATTGTGATGGTATTACTCTACTGGCGAATATTTCACGCTATTAGGCAACACGCTAGACGCCCAGCCGCGCAAAAACACAGGCCTAAAACAATGACGTCATTTAGCGTTCGCCGGCCGCGTGACGTATTGACAGGCGATGAAAGATTGGCTGATGACGTCGCGGCTGAGAAACAGGCCGCAGTAGCCTCTGATGCCGATTGCACTAGTGAGCTGTTGCCTAAAAAATTGCTGTTAGGTAATAAAGAAGGTTCGAGTAATGATACAGCTTTTAGTTTGGGTAATGAGTATTTTATGGATGAAGATAACGATGAATATGACGATGATATTTGTGGATTAGACAATGATGAATTAAGTTTAAATATAAATAATATTGCCAGCATTTCGAACTACAGTCAAAGTCATGATGATGTTAATACAAAATCAACATTATGTGTAGATCGACAAAGTTTAAAATCACATGATGTTGAAGCTAATATTAAAAACTTGCAGCTAAATTTTACTGATAATGTAAATAATGGCATAGGTTTAATTTCGTCAATGAAAGAAATTCCTCATAGTTCAATAGATTCCCAAAGAAGAATCTCATGTCCTTATATCTGTGATCCATCTTCTCACTGTATATCTTATATGGAACCTCGTTGTATTGAAAATTTTAAATGTGTGTCTAGTTCTATATGTAAATCATCATCAGTACATGTTTGTCTACAAGTTCAGAGTCAAAATTTCTGTGAATTAGATGAAAAAGTGGCTGAAACGCATCAAATTTCGTCTCTTTTTGAAATGGGCGTGAATTCGAAAAATCATAAACCTGAAATTTCACAAAGATTTGAGATGACGACTGTGGGTTTATCAACAGCATCTTCGCCTACTGAAATGTCAGTAAATATCATAAGATCACATGGAAATAATGCAAATATGACATCATTTCACAACAATATGACATCACCGGATATACCTTTTGTAGATGATGTGATGTTATTGAAGATGACATCATATGAAGGTAATATGACATCATCAAACATGAGAGTTTCTTTTGAAAAGAATATGATAACATCTAATATAACACAAGATGAGCGAGAGAGTTCATCAAATACTGCATTAAGTATCGCCTCAAATATTGATAACATTATATCGAGAAATTCACTCAAATTTAAAGCACAAAATGATACATTTATGAATCAAGAATATCTAAGAGCTCTATCACTTGAATCCTCAGATCAAAGCGATAATATAAAAGCGATTAGTGACGGACTTAGTAAGAGGAATGAAAATGGTCAAAATCACAACAAGAGTGCAGTTTGCAGTAAAAATGCTAAAAGTGTTGCTAATGCAAAAGTGTATGCTAAAAGTTTGCCTAAATATGAAGGGAATATTAGACCAGTAGCGGATAAAGTAACACATGCCGCTCAGAGGAGAGAAAGGAAAGCGACTAAAACATTGGCCATTGTCCTAGGTATGAGTGATTTGTCTCAATTTCGAGAAACATTTTTAACATTTAGATTTTGTTTAGTTTACTTGTTTTTAATTTAGAATGCTGAAACAAGTTTCATTTTGTGAGTAGTTTAGAGTTTATTAATATGGCGTTTTTGCTGCATTAATATTGCCAGTGTAAACTATTGTATACGATTGCGCTTGTATTTAATTTAGAATATAAAGTTTGTCAATTTATGACTACAGGCATAAAAATCTGCGTGAAAATATTGTTCTTTACAGAGTTACATATTTTGCTGAGCAAATTCTAGAAAAATATTTTTCATAGCTACATTATATCTACTTTATTTCATTCTATTAATTACTTTAAATGAATAATTATGCAAAATAATTTATGTCTTAAATAGTTATATTTGTGTTGCACTTTAGGCGTATTTCTACTCTGCTGGTTTCCATTTTTCACGATCAATATAATAAAATCAATCTGTATCCGCTACGAACTGTTTCACATGACATCTGCTTGTACCATAGATCCTATTCTCTTTTCTTTCTTTATTTGGCTCGGTTACATGAACAGTTTCCTCAATCCAGTCATCTACACAATCTTCAACGCAGAATTCAGAAGAGCTTTTAAGAAGCTACTTCAAACAAAGTGTGCACAAAATTAACCCTATATTTGTTGATATAGTTTGAGTTCTGTTTCAACAAAGGCTTAGCGGTAAAGCGTTTGTCTTTAGCGTCAGTGTCCTGGGTTTAACTCCGCGCAAGTTTTGAGGTTGACACAGCCGTATATTCGTCTGGAATTCGTTAAAAAGTGTTCATATAAAACAGTTTACCAGCGTTTACTGTTTTTGTGTCTAGTTTTAATATGTCTTTCTCTCTATTGAATTATCTAATAGAGACTTAATTTTTTCTCAAAAAACAATCTGTCAATCTTGAATTTTTGCACAATTTTTATTTTTGTTCATAATTTTATTTGTGTTTTTATCGAAAAAACAAATGATTGAATTAAATATTAAAGTCTATCAACTAACGCTTGGTTTTAACATAATTTAATCTGCGATAACTAAATACATATTAACTTACTCGCTAGGAGGCCCAGATGGCCCGCACAAAAACGGTTCGCAACGAGACGCTTTGTTTTTTTACAAAATAACGTTAATAGCGTTGCTCGTGACATTTTAGCTGCACGACTAATTGGATTTTATACTGTAGATGAAATAGTTGAAGCAAAAAATTTATTA
>JAQIXG010006427.1:0-10330 GCA_034700105.1 Oconnorella tubifera
ATCTTACTCTCCATCCCTCCCTGTCTTGTGCTGCCCGCCAGCACTCCTCAAACCCCAGACCTGTCCAGTCTGTGATGTTGCCCTGCCATCTCAGTCTTGGCCTTCCTCTGCTTCTTGCTTCGTCCACTCTCTCTTCCATTGCCATCCTTGGTAGCCAACCACCATCCATCCTTGACACATGTCCAAAATAAGTTAGCTTATTTTTTTTTATTGATGAGAGTATTCTCTCCTCCATCGTTACTCCAATTCTACTTAACACTTCTTCATTCGTTATGTGTTCAGTGTAGGATATTCTTAATATTTTCCGGAAGCATTTCATCTCAAACGCAGTGATTCTCTTTTATTCTTCTTTCCCATTGTCCAAGTTTCACATCCATATGTTGCAACTGGTAAGACTAATGAGGTCAGCACCTTCCTTTTTGTTGCAGATGACATGGATTTGCTCTTCCACATCTTATCAAGCTTTGTCAGTGCCATAGAAGCCATTCCTATTCTTGCTCTGACATCACTTTCACATCTTGCATCATTTGAGTTTAGACTGCCTAGGTATTTGAACTGTTTCACGGTTTCTAACTTCTGTCCGTTTACTGTGATATTTACTTCTGATGGTATTTTTGCTGTGACCATGGTTTTTGTTTTCTTCACATTTAGTTCAAGACCTATATCTTTCCTCCTTTGTTGACTCCTTTGGTTAGTCACTGTAGTTGATCTTCTGATCCTGCTAGGAGGTCTATATCGTCAGCAAAACACAAGTTATTCAGTAGTTGGCCTGCCAATGATATTCCTTCTTGTCGCTCTTCAATTGCCTCTGCCATAACATACTCTAGGAAAATGTTGAAGAGCATCGGTGAAATTAAACATCCTTGTCTTACTCCTACTCCTGTTTTGAACCAATCTGTAAGTTCCTTGTTCACTAGCACTGCACTCTCTGCCTCGTTATACAGTGATTTGACTAAGTTGATGATCTTGTCCGGCAGACCATAAAATTTTACTCCCCACAGAGCTTCCTGCCACACACTATCAAAAGCTTTCTGAAAATCAATGAACGTGTGAAATATTTTCCTGTTGTGCTCAATGGCTTTCTCCGTTAATAATCTCAAAACAAATATTTGTTCTACTGTGCTGCGACCTCGCCTGAAACCTGCCTGCTCTTCTTGCCGTATTCCTTTTACTGTTGGTCTCATTCTCTTTAGAATAATCCTCAGCAGCACCTTGCCTGTGTGAGGTATGGAGCTTATAGTTCTATAATTGCTATATTTTGTTGAGTCGCCGGCCTTTGGGATTGTTATGACAACTGACTGGGTCCACTTCTTTGGCCACTTTTCCCACCTCCAGATCGTTTGACATAGACGTCAAATTACTGCTATCATGGCTTCCCCACCTTCTCTTATAAGTTCCTCTGGGATATTGTCGATTCCTGATGTCGTCGACAATTCTTTGATGGCATGAAATATTACTCTCACTGCGGGTAATATTTAAGTTCTCTGATCCCTTTGTCATTGCAATGTCTCTTGCTGCAACTGCACTGTCTATATTGATGTAAGGTTCGACATGTCTTTGTTGTATAGAGCTTTTCCATATTCAAACCGTCTTGTTTTCTGACCCTCTTGGTCTGCAATAATTTTACCTGCTTGATCCTTCACATTTCTTCTTTCTGATTTTGCGTCTCTGGTAATTGTATTGATTAGCTTGAAGATTTTCCCTGACTGCGCAGTTTGGCTGTGTGACTATTTCTTTACATTTCTCTTGAATCCATACCTCCTTTGATTGCTGCATACTGGTTTTGACTGTTTTACATGCGGCATTATATTCTTTGCGTTTTGCATCAATCGTTCTCTCCCTCCGTAGCATTCTTCTCTTGTCACATAGTGGCAAGTACCTCATCAGGTGGCCATGGCTTGTGTTTGCTCTTCTTTCTTCTTAAAATTGCTTCTGCCGTGTTGTGCACTGCTTCCGTAACTGCTTCGCAACTCCTGTGGGTCAGAATTTACTAAATGCAACAATGGCTGAAATCTTCCCCCAATCGCAATCGTACTTGTTGTTTATTTCAGGATCTTTCAGTTTCTGTAGATCGTGGAACTGCCTTTCAATCTGCATTTTTTTCTGAAGCTTTATGAGTCGTGCCCGGAATGACATCAAAACTAAGTTATGATCTGAATTGATGTCAGCGCTTGGGAATGATCTTGCACTACTGATCCCTGAGCTCCATCTCGATCCGACCATGATATAGTCGATCTGATTCTTAGTGACTCCAGCATTTGAGAGCAATGTCTGTCTTCTGCTGTTTTTCTGTTTAAATTTGGTATTTGCAATGAACAATCTATTGTCCTTATGGAACTCGAGCAGTCTCTCTCTCGCATTCTGTAGCCCTAGGCCATGAGCGCCCATCAGAGCTCTCCAAACCCCGTCGGCATCTCTACCCACTTTAGCATTCCAGTCACCCATCAACATCATGATGTCTAGCATCCTTACAAGACCTCATCATAACTCAAAAAATAAATCTAGTCCTTTTTGGAACTCGGATTGTTCTTAGTCTGTCGCAACTAGACTCACTGCAGAAAAAAACATGCATAAATGTCCTTCTAGAGATGATATTTGTATTTATAGATCTTTAAAAGCTAAGGCTCAACAAGCCAAAAGAAATTATTGTTTTATGGTTTATATTATTGTTTTAGAGTTTATGGCAGCCAGCTCTAATAACAATATCTTGGTTGCCTTCTCTTCTCAAATGAGAGCTACAGTAAGTAATGCTCTGGCTGAAATTACTCATAGGGTAAATCCTTTTTGTACTGATTTTCTCAATGCATTATTTACTCTTGGTTAGTTAAATAGAGCATTGCACAATGTATCTTTAAGTTCTGCATCTGGTCCAGACAACATTTCTTATAAACATATTGTTAACTTACCTTTGATCGGTAAACAAAAGCTTCTGGATCTTTTTAATTTTTCACTGATGTCCGGTTTTATTCCGGACAAGATGAAAGAAACATTTGTTAGGCCAATCCTAAAACCTGGGAAGGACCCTCCTTTCCTTCTTCGTACCGACCTATCTCATTAACTAATACTATTACAAAGCTATTTTAAAAAATGGTTGCAGAACGTTTAAAATATTATCTGGAATTAAATGGTGTGTATAACACATATCAATCTGGGTTTATATCCCATCATAGCACTCAGGATCAACTGATTAGATTCAAATCTGAAGCGGAATTTGCCATCTCCTCAGGAAATATTACTGTGGCCGTATTTCTCGATTTTAGCAAGGCCTTTGATCTTCTTTGGGTTGATGGCCTTATTCTCAAGCTAATGAAACTAGGTGTAATGAAACTAAATGGCCAAATTTTAGTTTGGATTAAAAAATTTCTTGCAAGTAGAAGTAATAAAGTTATAATGAATAATGTTTACTCAAAAGAATATACTTTGGAAAATTGTTCTCAACAAGGTTGCACCATTAGCCCTATACTTTTCAGTATTATGATAAATGACTTTCCTACCCTTTTGACGCATGCTTCCACTGCCCTGTTTGCTGATGACAGTTCTATTTGGCGATCTGGATCAAATCTTACCCAAATTGTCCATCATCTCCAGAAGGATTTGGACATGATTTCCGCAAGGTGTATGAAGTGGGGTTTTCAAGTTAATGTTAGTAAGACTGTGGGTATTGTCTTTACAAGGGAACATTTAGTTTCTCATCCTTGTATTATTTTGGATAATCAGTCGATTAAATTTGAAAAGGAGATAAGATTCTTAGGAATGATTTTTGATCAGCATTAAAATATATTTGTGAACGAGCCAATAAGCGCCTTAATTTAATGCGTGCTGTCTGTGCGACACATTGGGGTTCTTCAAGAAAATCCTTGTTTTAATTTACAGAGCTACGATAAGATCAATACTTGATTATGGATGTTTAATATTTAATAGTGCCTCAGCTACAAATCTCAAACTTTTAGACTCAATACAATACAAAGCTCTTGATTGCAACTGGAGTTTACAACTCTCTAGCATCTCTGCTGGTGGAGTGTGGTGAGCTTCTAATTAAATATAGATTTGAAGGTTTTCTTTTGAAATTTTTATACAGAATACATTTTACAAAATCTAATCCTGCTAAAATTATTCTACAGGATCGACCTTATTTAAATCTTGAATTAAAATCAAAATGTGTTTATAATGTTAATATATCCGTCTTGAAGTCGTAAGGGTTGCTGGTATCCAAATATCAGAAAGCATGCCTACTCTATACTGCCTAAGAATAAATTTCTTGTTGACTGTTCTCTTGCAGAAATTGCTCTTCGTGGCAACCAATTTTTAAATATTTCTGAAACAATTGTAAATTATATCTCAAACAATTATCCTTCAGCTTGTAGAATATTTGTTGACTTACACTGCTAGAATTACTGATAATCTTTCAGCATACACTGCTGAAGCCTATGCTATTCATGAAGCAGTTGCTCTTATAGACCGCCTTCATATTTCCGATGCAGTCATTATATCCGATGCGTTAAATGTTCTCAGAGATATTGAAATAAATTTATCATCTAAGCGTCCTTTGTCAATAAACATTATTTATTCTGAAATAAATAATAGGTCAAATACAATAGTCTTGATATGAATCCCGGGTCATTGCAATGTTATCGATCATGACTGTGCTGATGAGCTTGCTCATTCAGCGCTTTCGTTATCATCATCTTGGTGGTTCCTCCAAAAAATGTCGAGGTGCATCATTCAATTGACTCTCATGTCTTCAACCAATGGTCGAGTGAATGGAACAAAAATTATAGTAGTAAAACGTATGGAATTTTCTTTCCCCGCTCTCTTAGTGGTTTTGTATCATCAGTGTTTCCTAGAACAAAAGAAAGACTAACTACACGTCTTAGATTACAATGTTCTAAACTTAAATATTATCAGCATCAATTGAAATGACATGAAACTGGTCTTTGTGACATATGTCTTCAACCAGACACAATAGGGTATTTTCTTTTTTTATTGCTCTGCTACAGCTGACATGATGACAAGTCTAAGAAGCATTTGCCAAACTCGAAATATTACGTTTAATGTACAAAATATTTTGTCTGTTAATGTTCTACAGAACTGTGTTTACAGATTCTGTATTGAGAGATCTATTATAGTCTAATCTTATTAGTTTGTAAATATGTAAATATGTTTCTATCTGTTATATTTTTGTTTAAAATAGTAAATTGCTACTATTTGATTGTATTATTTGGTTTAAATTTGGATTGCTCTCAAATCATTTTAATTGTAAATATTGTAAATTGAAATTGAAATTGTAATTCTACAATTTGTAAAATCCAAATATTTCAGTTGTTGATAAGTACTTGGCAGTAAATTTTTTACACTAGGCTCAGTTGATAGCCTTATTGATGTGTTTTCTTGCATGACATTTTTGATCATCAGCTAAATTGATTTAGCAAACCTTCAAGCTAATTGTTTGTATCATGTTTGAATACTCTGAGTTGCAATCTTTCTTTTTTAATTTATGTTATTAGATTGATTTCACTCATATTTCCTATTCAGGTGTACTTGTTTATTGATTTATTTTTTGTCATAATTGAGAGTCTGTTGTTTGAATTCGATCATTCAGTTTGTATATATCCTTCAGTCTGAGGACTGAGACTCTTCGTAGTAGTTTTTCAATAAACAACCAAAACCAACAACAACAAATGCTTCAACTGAAAGAAAATTTACTACTTCTTCACTGAATAAACATATTTTCTATTGTTCTTATTTGAACTAACCTATTTATTCTACACTGATTTAGCTGCAATATATATCGTACACTTTTGCAATGATCACTAGTCGCTTCGTTGACAACAGTATAACATCTTTGTTTCATTATTCATGATATTAAATCTGGAAACAATATTAAAATATGTCAGCTTTATTTATTATCCAGAAATGAGAATCAGTTACATAATGAAAAGAAGACAAACTCAAACATTAAAGTGATTCTAATTCTTGCAATTTAATTCTAAACACAATAGACAGTAAAGGCACAACTACACAACCATAATACCCTATGTCACTATATATAATTTCAATATTACACTTGTTTAACGAGGTTATTAGAATAATAAATGGTTGATTATATTTACTATCCCCCCCCTCTAGGTCCCATTATGACACATACGTACAATTGTTGGAAATCGATGCAGACAGAACTAATTTCTGTTCAATAGTTCATCAAATGATAAAATCAAAATTGTCTCAGTATTTTAAAATAAACAAGAAATGTTTTCTTTATATCAAAATAACATAATTTTGTAATTTATTTTTTCAAATTGACAATTATTTAAGAATTTATAATTTTCAACGATAGTCTCTGTCTGATAAGAATAAAGGTATTATTTATTGAATAATAATCAAATCACACTAATATAGTGACTGCGATAAATTCTTGCAAAAATTGTAATCAAACTTAGAAGAATTAAAATAAGCAGAGATTAGCTTATTACAGACCTTTACGACACATAAATGAAACTAACTAACTAATAATATAAATAAAAGTACTACATTCTTTAATCACAAGGAATAGATTCAGAATCTGGCTACAAGAGCTACTATAAAACAGTATTGTTATTCATTTATGAATAACCGTTTTCGTGTTTAAAAACAATTACCAATCATAACTAGCATTGGTTATCATAATCAATTCACTTTATTTCACTATCTAATTAAAACTCTAAACTTGCGTCCCAGGTAAATTCAAAGCGCTTAATGTTGTTAGTCTTAAAAGAACAATTAATAATGCACTAAATGTTAATCTCCACAGTTAGTCACTGAATATCAACAAATACTCCAGAAGTATTTGAGATACGTTCATTATGCGAAAGTGAGTTGGATTTGGAAACTCTGTTTACCAATGAATCATACTTAAAACTTTCAGTTGGAAGTGTATATGATGGCATGAAGACTTCATCTAAGAGTCCTTTGCAGAACCATCCCACTGATGCTTTACACAGTAACACAGCCTTTTCATCATTCATATCACTCTGACTGTAGTACGAGCTCATTGAAAATCCTCTACCTAGATAGACTCCTTTACCAAATTTGGAGCCTATTAGTAAAGAAAGAAAATCTAAATTATATTAGAACTTATAAAGATAAAATGATAGAATTAATATATTGTGATCAATTGCTCTCATGAGCATATCTATAATATCCTGATAGGTTGAAACTAGTTACAACATATCTAATCTTCAATTCATAGTTGTTCCGCACGTTTGTGGCAAAAATAAAGTGCGTTAAGGTGTGCGAACTTTTCGAATATAATAAAGTGCGTTGAAGTGCGTTAATGATCAATCTAAAATTTCTTAACTTGATCATGTTCTAATACGAAACAGGCTACCTTGTCACTTCCCTACCCAAAGTGAGTTTGATAATTTCGAAGTTTGATTGATTTGATAATTTAGCATGCAGTTTTCAAATTCAAAGCCATTGATTGTCAACAGCTGAAATTAAGTACAACTGCAAAGTACAACTTCAAGTACTGAATTAAGAACACAATGCAGTAATTTTTTAGTAGTACTAGTTAGTAAAAAGTTTACTAAAAACTGTCGTCGTGTCATGAGTCACAACCGCAAAACAAAACAGTAACAGTACTTAATTGTTGCTGTCGTTATCCAAGCGGACGACTCTGAATCTGAGCCTGAATCAGTTTCTTCAACAGCGTCTACGGCAGCACCAGTCGTCCATTTGATGGTTTGCTCGGCGTAGTCGACATTGCTGACCTTGTCCACCAGACGCAAATTGTGAGTGAATGAAAACATTAGCATTAATTGTAAGTCAATGCAGAGAAATTCTTTGCAAAGTTTGCTAATCTAATGTGGTAGAACTAGAAAGAGACAGGGCCGGACTGGCTGGTTTAGGGCACAGGCTGAATAGAAAAATTTGGGGAACCAGAAAAAAATTAATCCTTCTGGGGGTTCAAATATTTAAGCACTCTCTGGGGGATCATTCACAAATATTCTAGCCCGGTGCTAACGCCTTTTTAAATGCAAAATTTATATGTGGCACCCAGCATCGTTCTAAAATTTTTGTGAATGACCCCCCTAATTCCTGCTTTATGACCATGACACTTTTAACACTCGCCAATGAACTAGTATCTATGTGATACTAGATACTGATATAAACAATGACATTTTCATATAGCAAATCAAATTAAAGATTGTACGCTTAATTTTTTACAATCTGAACATTGTATTCTCATCTCACTTTACAGAAAACGTTGTTTTACGACACAGAAACATAAATTATTCACTTGAATTCTGATTCCTGACTGAATGATATGAATATAGTTGAAAATTTAGCTCAATACAGGTAGCAGTCTCAAAATTCAATCAACAAACTCGCAGAAACTTGGTCGGTCCAGATTAGATTGTCAATTTGAGATGCAATGCTGAAATCACAGCTTCAAATTCCTAGACAACTCACTTGAACTAGAAGCAACAGTGTCGATGGGTCGCTCATGATCAAAATTAAATGTGCGATTCACGTAAAACAATATGAAACTTTCCAAAGTTCTTGCCCAATTGATGAACGTGTTCTCGTTTTGATCACCTTCAGTACCAAGAATATTCTTGCACATGACACTTGGATGCAAGACAGTGTTAAAATGTACTTGTATGCTGTGTACAGTGATGCATACACGGATTCTTCCTGATTGAGATCATGAAGCAACTCCACTGCGCATGCTAAGCACTTTTTGCATTTTTTCCGGACGCAGCAAAGATTGTCCTCGGAACTAGCTTGCTCAGTGTTGCCTTCAACTTCATACAACATCTCCTCTGATTGTTCTTCTGAAAAATCATATACAGTATGTGATGTACTTGTATATTGCAAAAAGCAGTAAGTGAAAATGTTTTGCAGAGGAATTTTCAAAGTATTAGAAACACTTATATTGTACAATTGTTCACATGGTGCTCATTTCGGGGTAAAAGCAATTCCAACATTTTGATTTAGTCTTTGATATTAATAAAAAAGATAACTGTACCTACTAACTTACACAATTGTCATGAACTCCTACTCATCGCAATGAGAAGTGCAGATAATACGTTTGATACAAATGCACCACTTTAACTAAAGCACCCTTATTACAATTTTTTCAACTTATTATAACACCTGCATACATTTTGAAGGTCTGACTGAACCTCGTTGGCTGATGTAGCGATGTTGCTAGCAGCAATAGAGGTATAGGGATGTGCATATAAATCCGGATTGTAATCTTCAAAGTGGGTAGAAAACTGACAAAGTTCTTGAGTAAACTTAATCCAATCTGTTTTGCTAAGGTGAGCTAGTTGTTTCAAAGCTTCATCTGGCAACTGGAGTTCATTTCGGATTTGAAGTTCTTTGGATCATGCCAGGCAATGTCCTTCAGAAGGGCCTCATTGAACCTGAATCTGTTTGAGATTTGTTGCTGAACAGTGTCAGATATCATATTAAATACTGTAATTTCAAACTCCTTTGATGGTGATGACAATGCTGATCTTGATTCATCCAGGGCAAGACCTTCTGCTTGTCTTTTCGGAATGTGAATGCGTTTTGAAGAAAGATTTTGAAGAAGAAAAAAGTAAAATGCGCTCACAGAATAAAGTGCGTTAAAGTGCGCGCACTTTTCATCAAACATAAAGTGCGTTTCGCACGTACGGAACAACTATGCTTCAATTATAATATGATCCTTGCATGATTTTTCTTATTACAGTCTTTGTTAGATCTCCTTAATTGATTCAATTTATATTGAAATAAATGCTTAGGAAGATTATTCAGTGACTTGTGTTCTAAGCCAGACTTTCATTCATTACTTTATATACATCATAAGATTGAATATTAATGTTCAATATAAATGCCGAGTCATCCACTGACTAGCCCCGTGTCGTCGGGAGCCGTACAGCGACTCTCCTGTTACGCTAAGTAGCCGATCTTCTCCCCTGCTCTGCCGAGTCGTCCACTGACCAGCGGCGTGTCGTCGGGTCGCGTGCTGCGATTCCCCTGAGTTCGCCGGTCGTCGTCGATCTTCCCTCCTGCTCTGCCGAGTCGTCCACTGAGCTTCCGTGTGTCGTCGGGGCGCGTACAGCGATTCCCCTGAGTACGCCGGTTGTCGTCGATCTAGCCGCGTGTCGTCGGGGCTCGTGCAGCGATTCCCCTGATTACGCCGGTCGTTGTCGATCTTCTCTCCCGCTCTGCCGGGTCGTCCACTGACCAGCCGCCTGTCGTCGGGAGGCGTACAGCGACTCCCCTGCTACGCTAAGTAGCCGATCTTCTCTCCTGCTCTGCCGAGTCGTCCACTGACCAGCCGCTTGTCGTCGGGGCGCGTACA
>JAQIXG010006428.1:0-10330 GCA_034700105.1 Oconnorella tubifera
GTCTGTACTCAACCCTCCACCCGCACCTCGGAATTGTCAGTTATCTGACAACGCAAAGTGCGTTATAAGTACGGAATACGAATTCAATTATAACAAAATTGACACCTTTTTATCACTTTTAAATAAATGTATATAAAGAAATTTGATAATTTGATAAAATCAGTAATTTATTTAAACTTTGATAACCTTGAATGAGTTCTAGACAGAGATGAACACTTGGAGCTGATTGGCTCAAATTTTTGACTCCAATCATTCGACTCATCGTCAACTTTCTCCCTCGCCCCCCCTCCCTCCCTTAAATCTTTATCGTCGCCCTGAATTGACCCCCTGGATTGACTGCCACCCAGAGTTCTAGACAAGTAAGAACTAGACAACTGAGCGTAGTAGGCAAAAGGGTTAGAAAGGAAGTTAGCCTGAGATGAGAATATGGATGACATCATATTAGACGGATGCATAAAAGAGTTGTTGAAATTAGACGCAAACATAAATGGTACAGAAGTGTCCTGTATAGTGTTCATTGAATGACTAGAAACACTACATATGTTTGAGAGATGATTTATAGAATCAGTTGAACGAGAAATAAAGGTGGTTAAATTTGAATTAAAATTATCCACATTTTTATGGTTTTCACGGATATTTACTGGGTAATATTTATGTGATAATTTCTCACTGATTTCTTTCACATTATTTTCACATTCTTTTGAATTAAATGATACACACATATTTTCATCTTTAGATTTATTCTTATGATTTAAATCGTTGAAACTACTAGTAAATGTGCTACAAATGGGCTGTGGGGTCACTGAGTCTAACTTCTCCACTTTCAAATCAAACTTGTCCTCCATTTTGTTCCCCTCGTTGCAATGTGAACCAGAATGAGATTTTCTTTCCGGTCCTTTAGTCGATAAAATCATTCGATGTAGTTGTCTTCTTTTAGAAATAATGAAACCATCATGCACATCGGAAGTTAAACCAGTTTTGTCATTAAATTTATCTTTTTGATCAGCTTTATTATTTTCACTGTCATTATTATTATTAAAACTTGATTCGCAATCAGTTGAAAATCTTTCAACTTGGTTTGTTGCAGGATTTAAATTACACTCCGACGATAGTTTAAGGTGTTTATCATGCGATAAAAACAAAGAATTATCACATTGAGATTGAGTATCAACATCATCATTTTGCGCTGAATCACTCATCTTAACATGACATGATAACAGATTTGAGCAGGATTTCGACTTGAGGCTAGAACGCAGAACGTTTCTTGATTTGACTAAATGCTCGAATGTCATTTTTCTCTTTCTGCAATGCTTCAACAGATGTCGTTGTAGCCAAATCAATGAATTGCACAAACAGTTACAAATATGGCACTTGTATAAAGTTTTATTTAAATTATAAGATGAAATGAATCCATCCAAGCGTGACGCTATCACTGTCTCTTTCTCTACACACATATTGTACTTTCTAAAATATCGATTTTCTCTCTTATTCTCAGATTTAGTTGTTTTAAAAAGCTGTTGAAAGTTTTCATCTAATATTTTGTTTTTAACTCTATAATCAATTGCACAGTTCGAATTATCATCTGTATCAACATTCCCTATTAATTGTGAGAACTTCTGATCACTGCATTTCTTATAATCATGCGATAAAGAACTATCAAAATTCGAACCTAAGTCCATTTTACCCAGCAATTTTTTATCCTTTTGTAAACAATTCAGTGATTTATAAAAATGATTTATATAAAGTTCTTCTTTTCTTAGTTTGCAAAGAGTTGATTTTTCTTTATGAAATATTTCTTCTTCGTTATTGTTATTATTTTCTTTCATAAGACTAATACTACAGCTGTTGCTGTTATAAGATTGTGCTGGACTATTGATTGGACTATTGATGCTATTGATACCAGTTACAGAAACAATTTCATTCTTAGATAAGTCACTATCTGTAAATGACACCATATTGTCACTAGAAGACACTTTATCGCTGTTTTGTGACACCCTGTTGTTACATAATGACACTGTGAAACAATCTTGTAAACTGTCACACTGATCTACATGCATCATTTCATCAACAAATGTTCACATCTAAAATAACGAAAGAAAAAAAAATCAGCTAAAAGACAAATAGGTTATTTTAAATAACTTTTGCAAAACCATGAAATTAACCAAGCACCAAATCTACTATAGATGTAAAGTTTGGCATATAATGTTTCTATATAAGCCTAGTATATAATTTGAAATTATTTAGTCAGATTGTTATAAAATAAAAGATTCAATATAAACATTTACAAATTAAAACAACTTTATAATCCACTGACCACATTTCTAAACTGAAACTCACCAGCAGTCAAGTCACTTGTTGAATAAACGCTGTATCTCTTTCTCTCTCACACGCACTAAACGCAACAAAAGTTTCTAATACAATCGTGCATCAGTTCCAGCACTGCACTCCCTAGAGAGAGAAAGACAGAAAGAGATAGATAGAGAAGACAGAGAAAGAGAGAGAAAGAGAGAAAGAGAGAGATCTAATTTACTCGTATACTAAGAAGAACAAGAAGATGAGAATGCTTGAAGACATTATAGCTACGGTAGCGATGAGAGATGAAATAAATAGAAAACTTGCAAACAGGTTCGACGAAGTAATAATAGGCTGCATAGAAAGCGGCGCGGCGCAACTTCACAGGTGGTGAACGGCTTTATCACTTAAAGCCCTGTAGACATCGAGGAGAATTTGCGTGCAACGTCGCTGCAACTTTTGAAATACATTTCGTTGTGGAAAAAATGTCATTTCGGTTTAGCCTAAATGCGTTATTAGAATATCATATTATAATACATGGTACTTGACTAGCCTATAGGGATCTTTTATAATAGTTGCGTGATGCTATTAAATTCTTGTTATAAGACATTGTATTACATATGTATATACTTAGTAGTTTAGTACTGGAGTTAGTTTGATTTGTTTGAAGTTGGGTGTTTGATAAATTTATAATTTGTAAGGATTGGGAATTTATTATGATCGATACAATAAGCACATTGACTGTAGATCAAGCAACACAATGACTGCAAAAATAGTCTTGTCATATGGTAATTTATGGAATTTAAGTCTATTGTATGGTGCATTGAATTTTTTAGTACGAATCGATTTTATAAATACAGGTGACTTTTAATAACCAATCACTTTTTAATAACCAACTTTATTTTTAATAACCAATAACCAATAAGACAGTGATTATACAGTGATTTATCTAGATTAAGAGATTTCAGCTTATGAATGAAATCGCCAAGGCAAATTAACCATCAAGGAAAAAAATTAATACAATTTTAATAAACAATTTTACGAAGGACATATTCAAAAACAGTGCTGCAGTTAACAAAAAGTTAACTGAACTTACTTTAAAGTAAACCAGCACAATATCACTCGAATTTGTAAAGCACTTGTTTAAAATATGCCAATCGGCCGAGAAACAACGAAATTACTCAATTGTACAGCAACAAATATCACGCTTTAGTCTGCCGACAAATGTCACTGCTGTTAACTGATCCTAAGTATGCGTGTTTGAGCGTGTAAGTGTATGTGTGCGTGTGTTCCGATGTGCGCTTGCTACGAGTAATAATAAATGAGACTCTCTCTTTCTCTCTCTCTGTCTCTCTGACTTGTGTTAGTGAGGAGGAGGAGGAGGAGGAGGAGGAGGGCATTTTTAGAGAGTTTAGGAAAAGAGCGACAGAGAGAAATATATTAAGAGAGAGAGAGGCAAAGTAACATTAGCACACATACACACACACAGAGATGAGCCGTGGCCGTCAGTGGGTGTAATATTAGACAAGCATGCGCGCTAGAAAGAGAGTGTGTACGAGGGAGCGTGTGGCGGGTACGAGGAGGGTGTGTGTTCGGAGTGTGCATAGAAGTGGTTAATCATTTGATGCTAAATCTGCCGCATCCTTGATGGTATGGGGGAGGACTTCGTTGTCAATCAAGATCCAGGCACATCAAGCCCCGCCCATTTTCTACCAACAATGCATTGGGTTCATCTCGAGGTCAACGAGTCAAGTGACAATGTAATAAATCACGTGGGAGACCATCTAACCAATATGGCCGTTGTTTGATTCTGTGTTTGATTATTTAATTTTTTTTTTGGGGGGGGTTAAAAATGGTATTCAGTAGGCCTATACTTAATATATGAGCCTTCTCTCTCTCTCTCTCTCTCTCTCTCTCTCTCTCTCTCACACATACACACACGCACACACGTGCTCTAAGAAAAGTATCGATGACCTTTATAAGCTTAGCAGATAATTTATACACACGCACACCACACACGCACATACACACAAAGTCACACGCACGCAAACACACACATAAACACATACACACACAGTCACATGGCATAACATACAGAGAATGGCTATTACTTCTCAATTTTATTTAATCAATTAATTTTTAAATAATCAACAAAACGATCATTTATATATTTTACTTTTAAACCTTGAGACGATTACAAAGAAATAAAGCAACAACTTTCTCTTTTAATACAACTAACCATCAATACACAAATCAACGTATTAATACAGTAAATAAAGATTGCAATCAATTACACAACAGTATTACTATTATTACTATATCCAATAAAAATCCATTTTCTTTCGCCAGACGTCGCCTCTGTACTCAATGTACTGCTAAAGACAGAAGTATATCTTTCTAGCAGATCTTCTAACTGACTAGATCTTATTTTCATATCTAATCTATTTAGATAAGACCAGATATGGTCTATATTAGCACCTAGGGGGTGAACGTGCAGGAACGTTGACACTACAGCTAGAATAATAACAATAATAAGAAAAGCAATAAAGTTGGTGTTAGCAATCAAATAGAGTTATAATTTAATTAAATTTATAAATAAAGCTTAGAATTTCAACCCTAAATAAATCTGTTATATTGAAAACTGAATTATTAGAGACAAAAGAGTGAATGTTAACTATTTTAATAAAACTAGAGTTAGTTGCAGGTTTTAATTAAGTAATGGTCTAGATTAACAGTACATACATAATATAGACTAGGGTTACGATTAGAGTTATACAGTCAATAGAGAAAGGGCTTTTATTGTTTCAAATAACAGTATTAACAGAAAAGCGGAGCTTGTGATAAAATGAAGCCTAGCTAGATGAGACGATGAGACTTGTAATGACTCGCTGCCTCCTTTAACCTACCTACAAGCCTCGCTTCCTTGTTAGATATGACACTGTCAGATGACATTGTGACAGTTTTATTGTCATCTGACACGAGTGACAAGTTATCTGTCACTCGTTTGTCACCACTAGGTGATGAGTCACGCTCGACGCCGCCATCTTTTAAGATGGCCGCCGTCAGGGAGGGGTCAGAGGTTGTAGTTGAAGTAGAAGAGTTTTGTGAGAAAAGTTTTTTATTTAAAGTTTCATTCTCTGATTGTAACTGAAAACAAAATATCAGTTGTGTATCAGTCGGTCAGTCAGTGAGACAGACAGACAGACACACAGACAGGCAGACAGACAGACAGACAGTCAGTCAGTCAGTCAGTCAGTCAGTCAGTCAGTCAGTCAGTCAGTCAGTCAGTCAGTCAGTCAGTCAATCAGTCAGTCAATCAGTCATTCAGTCAGTCATTCAGTCAGTCAGTCAGTCAATCAATAAATCAATCAATCAATAATCAGTCAAATAAGTAATCATTTAATTAATCAATCACTCAACCAGTTAGACAAAGGAACTTGTATGCAATTAATGAAACAATGAAAACATTTATTTATAAAGTTCAATTTACCGCTAAAAGTTAAGTTCAATTAACCAAAAAAAGGTGTTAAATAAGACTGAAAGAAGGCAAGAAGGTACTAACTTTTCCACACATGTAAATCATACTAGTGTCCGGGTCATAAAAGGGAAAAATAACCCCATTGCTTGTGTCTATTTCTTGCATCGTCATATTATTCAGACTCTATAGAAAAAAATTAAAATAAAAATTAAATGAAGTATAAAAAATAAGTGAAAAACTTAATAAAACGTTAAATATTACAATAAAATGTTTATAAAATTGAATATCAAACTAATGTCAAATGTAACATAAGATGTTTTAATGTGTTTAAAAAAATGCTTAACGTCACATCAGCACAAATGCGTCTATTTACTGACGCGTTATAAACTGTGTGCGTATATAAATCAAGTGATGAGTGAACGTTTCACTCTTAACGTCACATCAGCACAAATGTGTCTATTTACTGACGCATTATGAACTGTGTGCGTATATAAATCAAGTGATGAGTGAACGTTTCACTCTTAACGTCACATCAGCACAAATGCGTCTATTTACTGACGCGTTATGAACTGTGTGCATGTATAAATCAAGTGATGAGTGAACGCTTCACTCTTAACACAGCAGAGCAATAAATTATTTTTATTTGGGAATGACGGGGGGCAAGCGCCGAGTATAAAACTTCAACTCATTTTTATTCCCAAATGAGAATTTAAATAAGATTGTTTAATTATCATTGACAAAATGCTATAAGACGCTTTTAATAATTGCATATAAAATGTATACAAGACAATACCAGAGTGCAACTAGGTCGTAATGACATTTTTATAAAATAATATTATAATAATATTATTTTAATAATAATAATATTTCCTACATTTGTATAAAAAACTATAAAATAAAATATAAGAAATTTCAAAAAGAAAAGAAATGAACCTACCTCATCCCAGAGTGCGTATTGTCTTTCACTCATTTTTGAAAACCCGGTTGAAAAGATTTTACCGTTTTTTAGGTACACAACCTGCGCCGGTTTGTTACCATCGTGTGCAACCGTTTCCTGTGCAACCGGTAAGCAACCAAATGGGTTAAATACATAACCAAAACAATAGAGAAATAAATAGGTTAAGGTTTTAGTGCAGCTAGTTAAAGAAATGCTATCCAGGATTTGAACCTGGACCTGTTGAGTCCGAGTACAGCACTCTAACCACTTCTTTAATAAGGATTGATAAGTAACCAAAAGCATAAAATAGCAACCAAACACCAAAGAAACGAGCAACCAAATGCAGACAGACAAGAAACACAGAGACAAACATCCAAACAAACAAACATACAGACACACAAACAAAGACCAATATCTCTACTATAACCATACTTCTTAAACCCAAAGAAAATTTAAAAAACCCAAAAAAGTCCCACTAAATACAACATCGTCACCTTAATTGTCTTTCCTGTTCTTGGGTCAATGATTCTAACTTTTTTGTCCTTAGACGACAAGACAAACTTGTCTCCAGCAAAGCTCCACGAGGCACTCAGGGGAATGTCAGGCACCTCTATCTCGGTGATAGGCTCACCGGTACCAACGTTCCATATGAAGATCTTATTGTCGGAACCTTTAGTCAGTCAATGTAGCAGTCAACAAGTTGATAAGTTAGTCAATGGGTAGATAAATTAGTCAGTCAATGTAGCAGTCTGTCAGCTGATAAAGCAGTCAGTCAGTAAGTAGGTGAATAAGTCTTAATATAAGTAATCGAATGAGTCGGTCAATGAGCAGATGAATTAGTCAGTTAATAGATGAATAGTCAGTCAGTCAACCAATTAATAAAAAATTAGTCAAGTCAGTCAATCAGTATATACAGTAATCAATCAGTTTATAAATTAATCAGTTAATCCATCAGCAAACAAATAAATCACATAATCAATTACTAAATCAGTCGGTCAGTCAATCAATCGATAATTCAATCAACCATTAGTCAACAAATCATCCAATCAGTCAACCCACCCACCCTCCCACCCACCTATCCATCCCCCCCTACCCACCTACCTCCGCTAAGTAATATATTCTCCACCGTGGGATGCCACACCACCAGCCCCACACGTCTCTGATGGGCCACAAGGTCCACCACGGGGTCCTCCAGGTTCCTCAGCAGCCCTCCCTCAGGGATCTGCCAGACCTTGACGGTGCAGTCCTCTGATCCGCTGGCAATGATGTCATCATTGTGGGGGCACCACTGGATGTCAAGGACGGCAGCTTTGTGACCGGCGACAAGTGGAGCGTCACGGTCAACTCTACCAGTCTATAGACAGTCAATATGGTAGGAAATTAATCAGTTAATGGATGAATCAATAAATTAATTAATTGGTCAGTCAATTGATCAGTCAATTGGTCAATCAATAGATCAATTGGTCAGTCAATAGGTTAGTTAATGGGTTAGTCAATTGATCAGTCAATGGATAAATTAATTGGTCAGTCAATGAATTAGTTAATGGGTTAGTCAATTGATTAAGCCGTCAATAGATTGGTTAAATGATTAGTTCACTCAATGAAATAGTTAACTGATTTGATAATTGATTAGTCAATTGGTCAGTCAATTCTTCATTATATCGGTCAGTCAATTGATTCGGTGGTCAATGGATTACATAATTAGTGGTCAATGGATTAATAAATAACAATTATGTAATGGATTACATAATTCTTATTTATTAATTACAATAAATTTTACATCAAAAAATTATGTTTTACAATAAAGTTATTAGTAATAAAGTTCTTATTACTAATAACTTTATTATTAGTAATAATAATGATTAGGCATTATTATTACAAATACTAATATTATTTCTAATATTATTTCATCATGTCAAGGCTTATTAAAGAAATGGTTACAGTGCTGAACTCGCGACGCGACAGGTCCAGGTTCAAATCCCGGATCACTAGCTCGCTATTTCTCTAACTTACTGCACCCTTTAGTAAGACGCTTAAATTGACAGCTACATCAGAGACATCTTTAATATAACACACAATAATCCAGAAGTTAAAGATTACTGAACTTATATATTACTACTACCATTATTCTTATACTCTTATTATCATTCTTACAATAAATACTACTACTACTACTCTTGCTACTATTTCATCGTATTACTCGACCTTATCCAAGCCAAGAACAAGGAACGATCCTCCCCCCGCCGCTTCCGTTATAATGGCCACGTATTTAGGATTGACTGCGCAGAAAGTCGAGTCCCACGAACTTTTAGTGATACGAATATTATCGTAACATTGATCGCGTTTAAGCGGCTGACCAAATACGTGACGGAACTTACTCTGTCTTACCCCACGAAACGACATCTGGGGATTAAAAGGAAATTATAAATAAATTATAATAATAAGTAATATATAATTGTTAATAAAATGAAATACATCAAAAATTGATGTGTTACAGGAAATTTTACATCAAAAACTATAGAATTATTTTTAAAATGATGTATTGCTATATTATTTTAACTTAATAATTATTATTTTCTTATCTTACTAATAGTTAATCGTAGTTTAATAGTAGTTTGGTTATTTTGTAATCTTACAATTATTGGATATATTTGCTATTATGTGTCATTTACTTATTCTTGTACTACACTTTTTTATGAAAATAAAGCTTCATATTAAATTTAATAATAAACCGTATTCTTTATAAAAAAAAACGGATTGTACTGAAATTGTTCAAAAAATTCGATAAATTTACATCGCATAGAATTTATTAACTATTAGAATTGCTTAAAATTTGCCCGTAGAAATAATATATTTAGAAATAAAATAAGCCGAGCCGCCTTTTATGCAATGCAGTTTTTAAAAATCCTAATAAATTTAAATTCTTGTTGAATAATATTAAAAAACCATAAAATTAATATTATATATTTAAACTGTGATTTACTTAATTAATTACGATTTAAAAAATTAATTGCAAAATTTAATTCAATAATTATTTTATTTTATTATTTTTATTATTAATTATTACCTTTAAAATTATTTTTTTATTTTATTTTTAATAATTTTTTTTAAAAGGAAATAGAAAACTTGGTTCCGCGACGATTATCATCATTTACTTCTCATCATCATTATTATTATCATCATTATTATTATCATCATTATTATTATCATCATTATTATTATCATCATCCACTTCTCATCATCATTATTATTATCATTATTATTATCATCATCCACTTCTCATCATCATTATTATTATCATCATCCACTTCTCATCATCATTGTTATTTTCATTATTATTATCATCATTATTATCATCATTATTATTATCATCATCCACTTCTCATCATCATTATTATTATTAATTTTGTTTAGATATGGTTTCTAATGCAATACTGATGAGTTCTGAAGTAAAGATTTCTATAGGCTCTGAGACATGTTCGCAATCAAGGACATTTAGCCTTTCTTCACAATGCGAATGTAATCCAGTCAGCTTTGTGAAGTTTTCATCTTTTATTAGCGACAGTAGGTATTGGTTTAACACTTTGTAAAAGTATGGGGAAATGATCACTACCACAAAGGTC
>JAQIXG010006429.1:0-10329 GCA_034700105.1 Oconnorella tubifera
AATATAAGTCAATATATAACACCTTTTTAAAATGTTTGACATTTACTATATCAACATGCTTAACACCTTTTAAATATACATGACATTTACTATATATTCAGAGATACGTCGTTTCATACAGACCATAAGAGAATTATATATATAGATAAGCTATTTTTTAATTTATTTCATTTGATTATGTCAATATTGAACAAAAAACGATAAACTTATAGTAACAACAATAGCAATAGTTACATGAAGCTATAACGTTAATGTGTAACAACTCAAGTAACATGCATAAAATATTAACATTGATTCAACACAGCTTTAAAAAACTAAAGTGCATCACAAACGCATAAATCATACATGCCATAAGCTACATGAACAGAAAGACCAACCAAACAGAGAAGAAGCTGAGAGTTAAGATTTGTGCTGAAGTGACAGGAGACGGTCTACTGCAGCAAGTAGAATCAATGTGATTCATTCTGTCATTACAGTAAGCGTTGAGTAAGATCTGTACGTCCGTGCCAACAGCTCTGTCACTGGCATGTATGCCATCTACTGAGTCAGTCAGTAGACCAGCAGCCACCAGGCGCGATGACAGCCAGACATGTGCTGTGCTGGGCTGACTGGCAGATATTTAAATAGAGAAGCATTTATTATGTAATCAAATAATATATATGAAGTAAGACTATATATGAATATAGACTTCAATATAGAACGGTGGATAAAAAAGCTCAAGTAGAGATGAGGGAAAAACAGTTCAGTTCAAAGCTGCTGTCAATAAGAAAAACATGATAAAAAATTGTATTGATATTATATCATTTTACAACTAAATATCAGTTTTGGAAAGAGATAAAAACTACTCTAAAAGCAAGGAAAAAATCGCATTTTAAGCAAATTATATAATAAATATTTAATATAAAACTTAAAATTGTCAAGGAAATTAATAAAAAGTTCTAAAAGCTAACTTAAAATTTTTAAAAGTAAACTTAAAGTTTTAACTCTAAACCAAAATTCATAAAATTACAATTAATACAGAATGCAGTACTTACAAACTTTCATAAAAGTTCATTAAATATACAAAGCTGTACTTAGAGACTTTCATACAAGTATTCATATAACTATAATTAATACACAATGATGTACTTAGAGACTTTTATATAAGTACAATTAACATACAAGACTGTACTTAAAAACCTTGCTATAAGTAAAGTAAATACATAACGCTGTACTTACAGACTTTGATAAATAGCTAGATTGTATTTATCTATCTCAGCGTTTGTTATCATAGAACGACTTGTTGAGAGTCTAGACTCAAATACTGGGTCTAAATATAGGCAAGTTATTTCATCTACTCATGTAATGTATTATCATTGTTATCATTGTTGTTATCAATCAGCATCATCATCGCACACAGTATCATCATCATAATCATCATCGTCATCATCATAGTCATCATCATCATCGTAGTTATAATCACAACATCTGATAGCTTCATGAGTAATTTACTGATTTAATAAAACAATCACAGAGTCAATGATCAAAATACAGACACAGCTACAAACAGCTACATAGACAACTACAGAGACAACTACAGAAACAAGTACAGGGACAACTATAAAGACAACTACAGAGACAACAACAGAGACAGCTACAAAGACATTCACAGAGAGAGCTACAGAGACAAGTACAGAGACAGATAATGACACATCTACAGAGACAGTTATAGATATGATAGCTAGTAACATAAGAGAGGATAAACAGATCAAAGAACAATGAGCAGTGATACCTTGAATCATCCATAGAACTTTAGTTGTAGAGTTGAGAGCATCTATCAGTGGCACTAACGATGACAGGTTATCTACACAACAAGCACACTCACTCAAAGACACCATTCATTTATTCATTAACAATATATCAATATTATTCAATATACAGATAACGAATTTGTCATAATATGTAATCATACATAGTATATTAATGAAATGAATAATCAAACAGATAAATGATGATCGACTCTTTCTTATTGCACACTGAATGAAAGAATTGCAAGAGCGATAAATTTAATGAATGAGCAATGTAGAACAAATATCAGTAGACGTAGTGTCATATACAAAAGTCTGTAGAAAAGTTATCGTGATAATAAGAATATCAGCTGCAGATTTGTCTTCATGAGAAAGATCAAGAAAGAGAGTATTTAGTAAATAGATCTCAATTAGATAATAACCTTTGAATGAAATCAATGCTTTCTCTGATGCATTACTTTGTCTGATACTCCACTACAATAACAAAACATTCAGCAACTTATATCACAACAATCACAAATTATTAACCAATTTCAGCAAAATTTACACTATACAAAATATTCACTTCATAATAATTACAATTTATTCAACGAATATTTTTGATACAAAGATATTTGATTTAATGTTAAGGGTTGCTTTGCAAGGGTTAATTTTTAACATTAATTCCGCTACAACGTTGTATCATTTTTTATGTTGATTATGATATTACAACAAACTTATATCATTGAATCATTTAATTCGTCCTTCAGTAGGCTTTAACTACTAGTGCATAATAAGCATAATTGCAGTTCTAAATTGTTATTTGTAAATTATTATTGAAAACAAATACACTTTGACTCTATGTTAAAAAGCTGTAAAATCTCCAACAGCAGAATATTTTGGGTTTAAGAGTTTTGTCTATAGAACTGATTTACAAGCAAGAATTTACAAGAACACGTGTTCTTGTAAACGAACATTGTTCGCCGAGTTGTAAAGCTTTAACGTTGATCCGCAAGTAACAAATTCATAATTAAACTTTTTTGCAGAAACTGAGCAAATAAAAAATAAAAATAACAAATATAAATCGGTCGCCATATTTTTTTCTTTAAGTGATATTTTGCAAATCTAATCTCAAAATTGAATATTCTTAAATTCTGTCTTATTCTTTCTCAACCATTTTTTAATTAAAGTTGAGAAAAACCTTCAGTCAAATAAACCTCATTTTGCTCATTAGTTCTCAGTAAAATACACTTCATTGTGTTAGTTATAAGAAGAGACAGACTAGTACTTATATATATACCGTTGTACTGCCAGCTATCACGATAGAAGGTCTCTTATTGCTTGACTCAGACATCCAAGACTTTAACACACCAGCCATTGAGTCATTGACCACTGGCTGCCATAGGAAATCCTAAACATTAAACGGAAAACGCAACTATAACTGTAATATACGAATACAAAAAAATAACGACAAAACAACAGTTCAGCATAGTGAGAAAATAAAGTGTTAGATTTTTATAAAATATTTCTTCGTGGCTGCTCATTCGCCTATTGTAGGCACAGCAGAGGCCTCCCCCACTATCTTGCTCCTCCACAATCACGCTCTCCAGCCATCCGCTCTGTTTCAGCGTTGTCAATGGAATAGCTTTCATTTATCATTTTTAAATCTATGTTTATCAATTTTCTCCAAGTCACATTATTACATCTTTTATTTAATTTATTAAACTTATTTCAAGGCAATTTTAGCCGGTGCATTTTCTGGTAATCTTAATAAATGACCTGTCCATCTTAATCTTCTACTAGAAATCATTTTTGACCATTTTGTTCCTCTAGTTCTATTATACAACTCCGCATTACTTATTTTGTTTTAGGAAATTTTATCTTTAAAATCATTCTTAGAAAATTTCTATGGAAAACATCTATATCATTTTCTAATTTCATAGTTAAAGTCCAAAGCTAACTATTATATGAAAAGATGCTCGTTACAAATGCCCGAAACAATGCATTCTTACCAACAAAGATGGTTTTATACTCCGAAGAATATTTTTGTATTTCTGAAAGGCCATCACGCTTAGTCGTTTACTACGCGTGAAATCTTTACCAGTATCTAAGTAAGAACCTAAATATTTACACTTTTTCCATTCTATGTCTCCGTGTTTTTTAATGCTGTATTTTTCAGTTTTTAACTTATTAATTTTAAGATTTCTAGATTTAAGTTTCTATAGCCGTTTCATTTTCTATACTATTTATTTTGTCTAAGTCAGTTCCCATCCAACTGGTATCATCAGCGTATTGTTGATTAATAATTAAAATTTTATTTACTTTTCTGTCGTAGTTATGATCTAATTGATGTTTTGGAAGCAAATTTTCTGATTTTATGTTTTCACAAGCATAACTATGATCTAAACTACAGTTATTTTCATCTTTAGTTTCTAACGCTTTTGCTAGATATAATGTAAACAAAACTGGACTAAGGCAATCCCCTTGTGGTATTTCTATATTAGTACTAAATCAATTTCCTATTGTTTTCCTATTTCGCACTTGTAAAGCTATATCTTCTATTAAAATGTTTATAATATGCATTTCATCTGGTTCTAAAATTTTGCAAAGATCTTTTATTGAAACATTTCTTTTTACACTATCAAAAGCTTTACTCATGTGTCTAACATTAACGTATGTATTTCACAATTTGTACACGCTAAAACTTTTTCTATTAAGATTTTCATATTAAAAACATTCTCAGTCGTACTTCTACCTGATCTATATACTGTCTAAGTAATCGGAATTTCATTATCTAATTTTTCAGAAATTCTATTTAAAATGGCTGTTGCTAAAATTTTCCTAATCATATTTAATAAAATTATTGGCCTTAGATTTTCTAATTTTCCTTTTTCTTTTCCTGGTTTTTGTAACGGAATTAGTAAACCTTGTTTAATTTCATGTGGAAAAATTTCACTTTCTGCAGTTTATTTATAAAATATAACCACAGAAACGAAAAGCAGGACTGAATAGAGAAGAGTATCAGACATTAATCAGATGTGTAGTGGAGACGGCACGCAAACGTTTCGTCAAAGGACGAATCGTCAATGGACTGTTCATCAGGATATTCGTTAGGTTTAGAGTTACAGAAAAGTTTAAGGTTATGTTTAGGGTGAAGGTTAGGGTTAGGATTAGGGTTATAAGAATCGTCCGTTATAAGTACAGTTTTTAACTCCCTGTACCATTGACGAGTCGTCCTTTGATGAAATGGTCTAGAACCGTAGAGATAACTAAGAACTTGCGCAAAGAGTAAAAGTTATAAGGACCAGCAATGCTTAAAAATGTCTGTAACCTGTGTGAAAGTCTGTAACCCTTATAAAGCTCTTGTTACAAACCCTAATACAAAAACCTGTCATTTTTGACAGCTTATAGCTAGCAGTTCGTAATTTTCTTAAACTGACAATTCATCATGTACTCAATACTCACCACTCTAAGTCGTAGCTTCTCATCTTCAAATGACATATCAGAGTGTACAGGCACACTCCCCCCCACACCATCACCTCTATCACCCCTGTCAGTATACTTCTTGATGTCCCCGCTCTGCTCCATTGTGCTCCTATCTTTGCCCCCGCCACTACCAAATGTTTTGATAAACTGATAGAAGAGTTGTCGAATCCTTGAATCACCGAGAAATACGAGGTGACTGTGACCTCCCCAGTAGCCAACATAGCGCATGCAAGTCTCAGCATCACTAGTTGGAAAGTAGACAGTTAAAAACGCATTAAGAATTTAGTTTTTAAAGTTAGTTTTACAGAAACTCATTGTAGTTTTACAGAAACTTTTATACTGTTGAATTAATTCTTAGAGCAACAATCTGAAAATTATCAACTTAAATAGAGTCTTTTTCTAAAATTATATGTGATAATTGAAAAAATATAATAACCAATTATGCTCATCGGACAAATTAAATGCATTATAGATAAACAGAGCAAACCAGTAAAAAAATCAATAAAAAAATTAAACATAATTAAATTTTAGGAAAAAGTTTGCCATTTAAATACAAATTGCTCCATGATACCTCGATGCAATTCAAAAGTATTCTTATATTTTATGAACGCTATTTGTATATAAGAAAATTCTTTAAAAAAACTTGTATACTCTACGTGGTATATACACATGAGTTTTCTTGTCATTAACCTTTCCACATACACAATGATACAATTAAACTAAACATCACTAAATAATCTTTCTATGCTAATGGAACATTAAGCAAGAAATAAATAAATTTTTGTATGCACAAAACTAGAAGTATTTTAAATTTTATAATAATTGCGAAGCAGAGAGGTGCATACGTTTTAGAGTAGTTATGTATCATACAACCGTAAGGTTGCCACTCCTCATATCCCTGATACCTTCCATCAGTCAACAACCACTGACACGTATCACTTCCTATAATATACACAATAAGGAACATATAACTAAAGAAATATAAACTACAGGAACAAAACAATTTAAAGTCATTTACATATATAACAAGGAAATGACTGAATGATTGGTTACTTAAAAGAAAGGATCCATATGCTAAAGTATCCGTAATATTCTTGTATAGAAAATTTAACCATACAGGTCATATAGACACACGCATGTTGAAATTATTCGTCTAGAAAAGGTATGTTGAAATTATTTCCAACAAATCATCAAATCATTAACCTAGTCTCACAAGTTTTCAAGTAGCATACCGCATTGTCACGCATATAACCCGCAGGTTATACAAGTTTTTATAAACCCTGCAACTATCTCTCTAGAAGCAATGATTGAGAATCATATAACTAAATTTATGAGAGATGGATGTTCACAGATAAATTTTCTGTTGAGGAATAGTACAGTACTTAAAAGTTGTCATGTTTAATAATAATAACAACAATAATAATAATAATACATTCACAATAACAATAATATTTTGTTCAATTGGCTAAACAGTATAGGTTAACATAGAGTGCCTAAATGTCGGTACAAAATAAAGATAATTGTGCTAGTATGCTTATCAATACTCGAGCACAAGCAGGCAGCCTTGCTTAGTTTCTAAGCATTATTACTACAAAAACTGACATCAACAGCAAATTATTTTGAGTACAACCCGTTTTTCTTGATGCAGAATTTTATGAAGACATCCAGTAAAACTTTTAGACAAGTTCTTTAAATGAGATTGTTAGTTAAAAATCAATATTTTATCTAATACTACTCAACTATCAATAGTTTATATAATATTAGGACGCCGTCAAAATTACATTACATATTCTAAATACAGTTAATTAACTCTCAGCAATAATCGACTGATTTAGTGAAACAATTGTAATGAAATAAACAAGTACCATCGTTGAGCCGAATGAGACAATGATACAATATGGCCACAAGTACCAGACCTAGAGCTACCAGCTTGGCCTTGTCCACACTCATATACCTCTGTATCTCTGCCAGACTTGTTGGCGTATTTCTGCGTGACTGACAAGAAGACTGGACATCTTCCTCCCTACTGTCACCAGCTCTCATGCTCGTCATTAATGCTGGAGCTCTCAAAAGAGTTTGAAAATAACAATGATTTCATTCAGCCAATGAAAACAATACACTGTAAAAGAAATTAGAATAGGAAAAGTTAAATAAAGTAAAATTAAACTTAATATACTTAATAACAAAATACTTAATAACAAAAGGCAAAAAATGTAATTAAATATTTTCAATATTCTTATGAAAGGTCACAGTGTCACAGTGGTAATGATTGCTGGTTAAGATTGATTTTTAAGAGTTAGCGTCCAAAGAATGCATGAGAAAATGCGTTAATTAATACAAAGTACTACAATTACAGAGATATTTGTAAGTTAAATATGCCAAAAATTTCATGAAACTTAGATCAGCATGGGGTCTTGCACCCTATGAAATTGTTAAAATAGCTCGAGGAAAGATCAAAATTATTTCAGTTCGTATTGAATCAAAATCATTATAGATCGATTTATTACCCTGATACATAATTAAGCCCTAACTACTTAGTACTAACTACTAATTTATACCCTAAAACTGCATAGATCTCCACCTAAATATAACATACCATAACCCTAATTACACACCCTAATCTTATTTAAATTAAGTATCAATTGAAATAGTATCAAAATTCCTAAATTAGTTGAACATAAGAAATTAGAGCTCATATAAAATGCTACTTGCGGATTGAGATGTGTAAAAAGCTCGTTAATGTTAATGTCACACAATGCAAACAAATGCAAAGAAAAGTGCTAAATTAGATGATATATATTTATGTAAAAAATCATAGCAAGTCAATTGTATAGTGAGCAGAGTAGGATAATCGTCCTAGAGCAGCGGATCAGTCAAAAACTGTGAATCAATCGTCCAGAAAATAATCGCATATAATCCAATTATAATAAATAGACAAATAATAACCACAAATAACCACGTTTTTATTCCAGTATATCAATAGTCTGTCTACTGATAGTGAAAGTACTTCCGGTACTTTTATATAATTAAACTTTAAGAGAATTTAATATAACAATATTAAATATATTAAAATAATATAATAATTATATAATATTAATATATTAATATAATTATAATATAATAATATCACATATAATTTAATATAATTTTAATATAATTTCATAGCATTTAAGTATTTTTAACAAGGCTCTTTCATTATCGCTCAGCAAACATTACAAAACTTAAATTCTATACGATAGTTTGATTAGATTAATCATTAATTTTATTTTTCTTATTTTCAAATCTAATTCCTTTAATTTTATATTTCAATATTTAATTTATTTATTCTTTTAATTAAATTTAAATAAATAATAATTATTTACTTTTTTTCTTTATTTACAAATAAATTACAAACAAGATTTACCACCGAAGTGTTTGAGGGTACGTTTGATTATTCGTGTCAGCGCAAAAAAACTGCGATTTTCCTGTTTTTTATTTCAGGTCGACCTACATTCATGAATAATTAAGCAGGCTTAAGTCCCGCCCACTTTTAAATGTTTGCTACGTAAACAAATCATAAATTATGTTAATGACACGGTCTGAACGTGTAGGACTCGAGACTGCTACACACGCTGACCGCTTCGTTATTTCTCTTATTATCGCGAGATCATCATGGCGGATGCAATCTTTTGACGTCTCATGAAATTGCAAAAAAATTAGATATTAGACAACGTATACTATTGTACAATGGCAAATAATACCTTAAATTTATAATTTATAGAATATTACATTAAAATTGCCGAACTTATCTTATTAAGATATTTTGCATGATTTAGCTTAAGACATATAATATGAATGAAATTCTTCAGCATATATAATAATATATAATAATTTAATTAGAGAAGTAGTAAATAAATCAATCATTTGATAAATTTTATTAACTAATTATTTTTTCATTATTTATTTGATGCACGTAACCATGGTTTTATGAAAACAACCGAGAATCTATCGCACTTTTATGTTTGAAAATTCAGTCGGTGGCGCTTGCAGAAACTAACCAATGTAGCCAATTAAAATCTTGTGTGATTTAACCAGCATAATTTATGAGAAATTAACTCAAGTGGAGTTGTGTTATGTCGATCGAATAATCAAACGTACCATGAGAAAAGCCAATGCGATGATTATTTACCATGACCAGTCAAAGCGGCCCCGACATATCGGCCCCGATTGCTAATTCTTAGGGTTGGGATTAGGATTTGGGTTAAGGGTAGGTTTGAATTTAGGGTTAGTGCTATGGCTAGGGTTAAAATTATGGCTAGCTAAGGTTATGGTTATTAAATAAATTGACTTGTCCGTTTTGTCTGGTTAATGTATTCAGGTCGTTGTGTCGAGGTACCGATATTTACAGGAGGCAAGAAAAACAACGAAATGTGAATTGCAATTCCGAAATGCGAAATTCCGAAATTCTTCTCCGGGATTTTCTTATAAAGATACCAAAAAATCGAAATTATTTAAATATTATTTTGGGAATTTCTGAAGAAAAAATTGAGGCGACATCACGGACAGACTTTTCACTTAGACAGTATAATTACGACGTCTAAAATATGTTTTTATTGGATTTTTGTAATTAAGAGAGTTTAGTGGAAGCCGCTTGTCATGAAGATCTCCTTTCAGACGATATTATTATCTTATTAGCCACTACTCTCAATATAACTATTCTCGTGCTATCAAATATGATCATGAATTGTACATGGCTTACGTGCCTTGCGGTCAGTGATATTTTAGTTCAGAAAATAACCATAGTTCTGGTTTATATATTCAGTTCGGTTAAAATAATTTCTATTCTAACTCAGTTTTAGTTCAACAAAAAATAATAATTGTAGTTTTAGTTCTAGTCCAGGAGTTTTATTTCTTGTTCAGTTATAGTTCTTATAACTATTTATAAGAACTATAACTGAACAAGAAATAAAACTCTTGTTCTAAAATAAAATAAATTAAATAGTTATTGTTGAGTTATAACTATTTAAATTATTTTATTTTAGTTCATATAAATTCGTTCAAAATCAGGGGAGAGGATATCCTCTGGTTACTACCAGGG
>JAQIXG010006430.1:0-10329 GCA_034700105.1 Oconnorella tubifera
GTCTCCGCCACAAATAACTTTTTTATCAGAAAATTGTTCAATTATTAACTCAATCTCAGATAAAACGTCATTTATCACAGAAAAGTCTTCATCAGAAACTGCTCTAGGCAAATATAGACTAATAATTAAATAATTGTTAAACACAATAATCGCATATCTATTTCCACATTTAGAATAAGTAATCTTATTACACAGATTATTTTTTAACAGAATCCCAACTCCCCCCAAATGGAAGACCTCTCAAGACAGAGATAGAAACTTGCCTTCTCCATAGCCGATTTTCCATAAAATGAATAGTTAGTATTAAAAGATGCCAAATGGTTAAGATTTTTTGAGTAAGCCAATGCACTAACACATGATATCATGATCAGTTGAACTGCAAAGAGCATTTAACATGGGTAATCCCTGATTTAGACCATGAAGATTATATGATGCAATAGAAAGTAGTGACTGCTTAGCCATCCTGATGATCTTGTATATCCATATTGTCGGAAATGTTATTAGATGCAAGAGTCAGATTCGATGAAGAAGTTTCATCAATCACTGGTGTAGCATTAGTATTAGAAAGATTTCTACAAGTGCTTATTAGATTATCAATGGATGAACAAGCCTCTTGTGCTTTATTACAATTGGCTAACGGAAGAAGATTGCTCATAATATCAGTGACGGAAAGTTCTTGTTCTGTGGATAATGAAAGTGCGTGAACTTTGTCTTTATTGTCTGATATTGATTAGACAACAAAACAGCATTGGTAGAATTATTTGTATTTCCGGAGTCACGCAGCTCAATTTCTGAATCACAAAGCATTATAGCAATGTCATTAACAGCATTATAATTCCATTGTCGAATCACCACACGTTCTAGCCACAACATATTGTCAATAATTTTATTTTCATCCTTCTGATCAATTGCAACCTTAAAGGCTCTAGAATGATTACCTGATTTAGTTATATCGAAACAGAATAAAAGCCTAATATCTAAATCTTTACAATGTTTGCGAACATCAGATACAGAATAATCCAAACTAATGTTGCTTACACAGAAGACTGCTTTTTCAATTCTGATCTTGGATGCTGCTTTAAGATTAGCGCAATTGCCTCGACCAATAATTTGATTTAATTTACTCTTCATTACTCTTGATTGTCTTTTACAATTTTCACCACTTGACGCAGTTGCATAATTTGGGACATCAACAGGTCCTGGCAAATTTGCCCATTTGATAATGACTGAAATTCAATCCGTTTGCTAAAGTGTACTGATGGCGATCTAGATTTACGTTTGCACTTTCTTCGATTTGCTTCAATAAAAGGTCTGTTATCAGAATCTACTTCAGACTATGAACATTTATCTTTACGCAATAAATCGCTCCACATCAATCCACCATGAGCATCAAATTAGTAATTATTGCAACTAATTTCAGTTTCCTTATTATTGAGTATTGAATTATCAATTGTTGACTTATTTGAAACACTCTTATCGATAAGAGAAACGCTTGCAACGGATTCAGTACTAAGAATCGGCCAATCGTTAAGATTCGTAGAGTCGGTTTCCTTCGTCCTCCCCGAGCTCAATGATAACTCATCACCCCGAAAGTTCCCAGATCTTCCCACAGGTTTTACAAAATTAGAATTAGCCTTCAGAGATCCATTGTTAAGAAAACCTTGAACATCGTTTAATTTATGAACAATTTGTATAATATTGTCTTTGTTCAAACGAACGTCTTCATTTGCTTGTTAATAATATTTCTTAATGTCTTTAAGCAATTCTTCTAAAGATAACAATTTATTCCACACGATTTCTAAGTCTCCTTCAACTAATTTAGTTGAAGGCATATTGTCACGACTCGACGCTACAAACATCGTCAATTTTTCCAAATGTTTATTCACGTCTAAAAAATTTAGAATAGAAAACATGTCATCAATGTCAAGGACCTGTTTCCCTATACTGTCACACCGTTTGCGAGAGATTTTCGGTACATTTTCTAATTTCAATAAATCAAGCTCATTCAATAACAAACTTTTCGCTTCTGAAATGTCCTCGCTAGAATAAAATTCTGCAATTAAGTTTTTTAGAGGTTTAGCAGCAATTTTACCAAATTTATTTTGCAAATAACATAAACAATTAGAAATAATTATTTTATTAACTTCCGACATGTTGTTGGTTGGTTAATCATTATTATCACATATTACATATCATATATCATAGATTTGAAAAACACTATAAAGATGTAATTTCAATTAAGAAATAAAAATATATTTCAATATTGAAATTGTATATTGAATAGACATGTTCAAATTTCAAAATTGTACAGAATTGATTTAGGCCTGATAAGTTGGAATTGACTAATTTGCAGAAATAGACTTGGCATAAATCTCAAATTACAAAAATTTATTACAAAAAATTGGTAGAAACAAAATTTCCTCATAGGTCTTTGCTAGCAATCAAGATCTATTTCACCAATTCCGGTTCCGTTTCACCACGTTTCGCCGAAATTAAATTCGTTTATGCAAAGTCTATTTCTGCAAATTGTCTAAATTTTGGTTCTGAATTTAGGTTCTACATTTCGGTTCAGGATACGGTTCCAAATTTGGGTTCCGAACTGGCTCCGAATTTGGATTCTGAATTTTGGTTTCACATTTTGGTTTTGAATTTTAGTTTCAAATTTGGATTCCAAATTTGAGTTGCGGATCAAGTTCCACATTTGAGTTCAAACCGGAACTGGTTTGAAAATTTGGGTTTTGAATTTGGGTTTCAAATATGGGTTCAAAACCGGTTCTAAATATGGGTTCCGGACCAGTTCCAAATATGGGTTTCGAAATGATTCCAAATATGAGTTCCAGACCTGGTTCAGAAAATTTATTTTTAGAAATTTGACGTTAAAGGAAATAATATCTAAAAGCTCGAGGGGTTACTTTTCTGCCCACTCTGTTTTAATTGTTTATTTATTTAAAATCTGCACAAATATCTGTTAAGACAAGTAGCTGTAAAATTATATATCAAATTTTAAGTCCTTGGCCTTGGACAGTTAGCTCAAGTCCTTGGCTTTGGCCTTGATATTCAAGTCCTAGGCTTTGGTCTTGCAGCTTGTGTCCTTGGCCTTGCGACTCAAGTCCTTGTTAACATCACTGGCAGTTTGTATGGTTTAAAAAATGATCATAATTATAATTTTATATTAATTTTTATGTTAATTTCGAAAACAGAATAACAGAATATATTCAGAAAATGTATAATTTAAAGATAAAAAGTTGACGTAATCATAATTTTTCAACTATATGGCACAATAGTTAATTAAATCTTCGATAATAATGATCAATCTGTTGAATCAGAATTTGAATAACAGCTTCGTAAAGTCATATAGGCAAACAATGGAACTACTCTATTGATTTTAAAATCAGAATATTTAAAATAATTCATGATTTAAAAAATTAAAACAACTCTGAGATAAAGAATCGCAGCGAGTAGGCCTATTACATTGAACATTTTTTTTGACTCAATGTATTCGTCCTACGTTACTAAATACTTTTCAATTTATTTTAAATTTAAAGGTTAAATTAATTAATGTCATTAGAGTCTTTACTGGCTTTCCATAGTCAGTGTCAATAAATTTAATTTAAATATTACTTTAAAAATTTGAGTCAAATTGTTGACTATCATAATAGGTGTCAAATTTCTATCTTTCTATGATCAGCGATTTGTAAGGTTTAAACCTTGAGGTCGAAACCCACCGGCGCAATAATTTATCGCGCGACTCCATATTTTGTACATGGACATTTTGGACATGGACATTTTTGAATCACTCGGCACTCTATTCAATGAGAGCATACCCACCGCCGCGACAGCGATATTTTATATTGGTCGTGTCCAAAATGTCGTCAAAACCAAAGTGATTTTTTGGTTGATGTCTAAAATATCGCGAGGCTCTAACCAATAATATGTGACCTAACGGTCACCTGACTGATGATAGCCTGTTAATTTCTTTGTAAATAAGCGACATAGCGACATTTTATTGCGCCGGTTGGTTTTGAAATATCGCGCAACATTTATTTTTATCGCGCGATATTTTGGTATATGCCAAAATATCGCGCCTGTGGGTTTCAGCCTTTGTTCACAATTATAGCTCAACTGAAACTTATGCAATGGATAAGTCATAAGTCAATAATCAATCTGTCAAATCTGAATTTAGACAACAGTTTCAGTAGTAATTTTTTAAAGTACTTTATTCTAAACTTCCCTTTTTAAAGTATTAATTCCTAGATTACTATGCGTTTAAATATTCTTATTGCTTGCTTATTATTTGTGATTGAGTATCTAAAATGCTGTTATATTAAAAAAAGTATTTAGTAATTAACTATTGACGAATTTAAAAATTGCAGTCATAAAGATTGTTCATAAGTAATACTCTCTGATATTCTTTGTCTCCGATTTTATTTCATTTTTTAAATCACACATCATCTTCATATATTCTGTTATTCTGTTTTCTAAATTAATACAAAATTAACATCAAATTTTAAATAATAATTATCACCACTTTTTAAACCACACACATCGCTGATAACAAACAGATAGAAACGAAACACGTTTATGATAGTCAACAATTTAACCCCATTTTGAAAAATAAGAGTAATTATTAAATTAAATTTTACTTTTCTGATGTATTAGAGTTTGCTGATGTATTAGTGTTCAGCTTTGAAACATACAACTGCCAAGACATTCGTTTTTCTTCAACTACAAGTCTTTGCTCTGTTAATTTTAAATTTTTCAAGATTTTGTGTAGCTGGCTGTCTTTGAAAAATTTTAAGGGCATTTTTTCGAGATTTTATAGCATCTTTACAAGCGTTATTGAACCATGGTTTAGATATTTGTTTTGGATTTGTTTTCGTTGTAAGTATAGTTAATATTGCAATACTGATGAGTTTTAAAGTGAAGCTTTCCATAGATTCTGAGACATATTCGCTATCAAAGACATTGAGCCTTTCTTCACAAAGCTCAACGAATGTAATCTAGTCAGCTTGTGTATATATACTAATTTACACATCAATTTTCCGCTTATCTCTTTCAGTTTAGGCTGTTTACTCCAGGTGACCCTAATGTTAATGAGCGCATGCTCGAATTAAGCCATATTTCTACTTCTGGTTTAAAATTTGATCCCAGATTTGAACTCCCCATGGTTTATTTACCTATTCCAAGTGTAATTATTTTCCACCTAGTACTTTCTGTTTAGTCTGTTTACTCTTGGAGACCCCAATATTAATGAGTGCGCATGCTCGAGTTCAGCCATATATCTACTTCCGGTTTGAAATCTGACCTCAAATTTGAACTCCCCATGGCTTATTTACCTATATTAGGTGTAATTATTTTCAACCTAGCTGTTTCCATTCAAGCTGTTTGCGTTTGCTCAAGTTCAGCCATATTTCTACTTCCGGTTTGAAATCTGACCCCAAATTTGAACTCCCCATGGTTGATTTACCTGTTCTAGGTGTAATTGTTTTCCATCAAGCACTTTCCGTTTAAGCTCTTTACTCTTGGAGACCCCAATGTTAATGAGTGCGCATGCTCGAGTTCAGCCATATTTATACTTCCGGTTTAAAATCTGACCCTATTTGAATTCCACATGGTTGATTTACCTATTCCAGGTGTAATTATTTTCCATCTAGCACTTTCCGTTTAGGCTGTTTACTCCTGGAGACTCCAATGTTAATTAATTGCTCTTTTAAAGTCTTCAAATTTCTTGTTTAACTTTTTTTTCGTTTTTTGTAATTTTTATATGAATTTTTTTTTCAAGAAAATTGTAACCCCCAAAAGGCACCAGTACTTTTCAGACCTGTTCATTTGAACCATTAACCGTAATATCAGTTAATCGGTCTGACCTGCACGCACATTGAAGAAACAAAAAAGTGAAAAAAAATGGAAACCAACATTTTTTTCTTCCGATGGTATCTTTTGACTAATTTTCCCCAGTTTTTTTTTAAGTTAACTGCCTTGTGGACATGAACTGTATTCATTTTTGAACGTTTTCAAACCACTGTGGGTTTGGAAAGGGTTCAAATAACCTAATTTTCTCTATACATTTAGGGCTGGCCCTTACAACAGTTCTGCACTACCGTGCATACTGTGATACTTAAGCTTAAACAGATCGTATAACATAAAGTGAGTATGAGAGAAAGAAGAGAGAGAAAAGACAATGATATGAAGAAAAGAGAGAAAGAGATAGTGAAGACAGAGAAATAGAGAGAAAGAGAGAGAGAGAGAGAAAGAGAGAGAGAAAGAAAAAAAAAACAGAAACAAGAGAGAAGACATAACAGAGACACAAAAGTGAGAAAGCAACAAAATGATAGAGAAAATTGTGTAAATTAGACGTCTAAATTAGACGACACATTCTGCAATTCTTCTTCCCCACTTATTATCATCATCGTCGTCGTCATCGTCCTCGTCGTCGTCGTCGTCATCGTCATCGTCATCATCATCATCATCAACATCATCATCATCATCATCATCATCTAACATTATCATTAAAATCTAACATCATATTAGAACATGCCACGGTTTGTTTACCTATTCCGGATGTAATTTTTTTTCTCCTAACACTTTTTGTTCAGCCATTATGCGCATGCTTGAGTGTAGACATATTTCTACTTCTGGTTTGAAATCTGACCCAATATTTCAACTCCTCATGGTTAATTTACATATTCCAGGTGTAATTATTTTCCACACAGCACTTTATGTTCAGGCTGTCTACTCTTGGAGACCAAAATATTAATGAGTGCCAATGATTGAGTTCAGCTGTATTTCTACTTCTGGTTTTAAATCTGACGTATATATAAACTTCCCATGGTTGATTTACCTATTCCAAGTATAATATAATTATTTTTCAAATAGAACTTGAATGTATGTATGTATGATGATGCACTTATAACACACCCGTGCGTAGACAGAGTTGCCCCTGTATGAATCGTAGGTCCGGGTAAAGTGAATCATACTACATACAAATGGGCTGAGTAAATAGAAAAGTTTTTAGTTTCTTTTTGAAATCATAAACTTTTTGCTCTTTCGCAGGTGATCAGGCAGCTTATTCCAGATATGCTCTGATGACCGAGTGAAGCTCTTGTGTCCTACGGCTGAGAGGAGTCCAGTTGGCTTTGATAGAAGACGCTTGTTCTCAGACCGTAGACGGCATGAAGGCTTGTACTCAGTCATCAGACTGTTGAGGTACTCTGGCTGACCAGTGCTCAACATCTTGTGTGTAATCAGAGCGACTTTGTAGTAAACGCGTTGAGCAACTGGTAGCAAGTGGAGATCACACAGTACAGGAATGATGTGGTCTCTTTTTCTAGTGCCAGTCACTATGCAAGCCAAAGCATTTTGCACTCATTGAAAACGCTGAATATTTTCTGAACTGGTTCCAAATAGAAGAGAGTGGCAGTAATCAAGCCTTGTGCTGACTATGCTGCATGCCACAGTGTTGGCTACCGTTTGATTCAACATAGGTTTGATATGTCGTAGAGCACGTATGTTAAATCAAAGTGATTTTATGCAAGAGCTGCAATTACCTGCTTCATCTGTAACTCATAATGAGAATCTCAAAAATGCAATTAATGAATTACTTAAAAATGATATTTTTAAAGAACTTGAATTTGATTATTATGATATTGATCAAATTAATTTGCTGTTTAAAAAGTGTAAGAATGACTTAAAATTTTCCTTATTTCATGTTAATATTCACAGCCTTAATGCTAATCACAATAAACTTATCGAGTTGTTAACTTGTTGCCAATTCAAATTTGATGTAATTGTTTAAACAGAAATCTGGCTAATAATATTGACTTTTATTGTAATTTAATGAATGATTATAAGTTTTTTATGAATTGTCTATTCATTCTAATGTTGGTGGTGTTGGTATCTATGTCAAACAAAATCTCTCACCAGTATTAATGTTGAATCTTTGTGTAAAATCTGATTATTTTAAAAATATATGGCTGGAGATATGTGTTGATAAAACAAAATACTTAATAGGAGGATATTACAGACATCCTAACACTCCTATTTCTAACTTTAAAGAATTATTGTTTTCTACAATTGGTAACATAAGGAAAAATAAAAAATACTTTTTGGCTGGTGATTTCAATATGGATTTTAACGAATATAATAGTGTTAAATGTACAACAGATTATGTAAATGAATTAACCAGTCTTAACTTTCTTCCATATACATTTTTACCATCCAGGGTAACTCACAGTTCTGCTACTACAATAGATCATATTTACTCAAATTGTGGCTTAGATAATCATTTTGCTCTTAGAGGGAGTCTTATTACATCAGATATTTCTGATCACTTATGTAATTTTATTTTTATGAAATAAGATTAAAAAATGAGTTTAATTTTTTAATCTTATTTAAAAAATTTAAATTAAAAAAAAAATTAAAAATTTAATAAAGTCATCAGATGAAAGATAGACCGTTTATAAGATTGTATACGTCTTCTAATATTGATAACTATTTAAATGATCTTAGTTCTCTTAATTGACAATTTTTACAAAATGAGCAAAATGTTAATTGTGCGTATAATTTATTTACTTCATCATTGTCTTACGTTTTCAATCAAAATTTTCCTTTAGTAAGAATATCCAGAAAAAGTGCTAAAAATAAAAATTGGATAACAGCTGGCTTAAAAAAATCGATTGTTACAAAGCATAAATTATTTAATCGATGGATTTTAACAAAAAGTAAAATTGATGAAAATGCCTATAAATCTTATGCTAATTTACTACGAAAATTGATTACTCGTTCGGAAAAAGACTATTATAGATCTGTACCTGATATAAAATTTAATTCTATTAAAAGCCTTTGGTCAATACTAAATAAAACTTGTAATCCAAAGTTTAGCAATAAATCGGCTACAAATATCCCTGAGCTAGTTGTGGATTGAAAGATTTTGACTGATAAACAAGCTATTTCAGATTCTTTCAATAATTATTTTTTGTTATGTTGGGTGTAATTTGGATAATAAGCTGCCAAATATGCGAGATAATTTCAAGAAGTATTTACCTAAATTACCGTACAATAGTTTCGTTTGTGAGAATATATCTATATAACTATGTCTGAAATTTGCAATATTATATTTAGCCTTAAGAATTCTAAATCATCTGGCCCTGATAATTTTTCAACATTTTTAGTTAAACTCAGCGGTGATTATCTAACTGAACCTTTAGCGTTAATTTTTAAAATATCTTTTTCTCAAGGTATTTTTCCAGAATTGTTGAAATTATCCCGTGTAATGCCCTTGTTCAAGAAAGGTAATCAATGCCTATTATACAATTACAGACCTATTGCATTATCAAGTGTCTTTAGTAAAATATTAAACTTATGTATTATTACATATTTTAATAAATTTAACATCCTATATGAGCATCAGTTTGGATTTAGACAAAGTCACTCGACTTTCTTGGCACTTTTTGAAGTAGTCGAGATGATCAAAAAACAACTAGCGTCAAAAAATAAGGTAATGGGTATATTTATTGATTTGCAAAAAGCATTCGACACGGCTAATTTTGATATTCTTCTTTATAAACTTGCTCACTATGGTATCAGAGGTCATATCCTTGACTGGTTCGAATCATTTTTAGTGAATAGGTCTGTTTATACTGTTGATAATGCTTGTGCCTCTAGTAAATCTTATGTTAACTGCGATGTTCCTCAAGGGTCTCTCTTGGGGCCACTTTTATTTCTAATGTACATAAATGATATATATGTTGCTTCTGAACGTAATAAAATTAGACTATTTGCTGATGATTCAAATGTATTTGTAGTTAACAGTAATATATGTCAGCTATTTACAGACGCTAATTTAGTTATGAATGAGCTTAATGTTTGGTTAATAAGTAATAAACTAAGTATCAACACAGAAAAAACAAATTATATGATTTTTAAACCAAATGCTCATATTATTAACAGTTCTAATCTTAAGCTGTGTATTAGTGGTGTTGAAGTAGTCAGAACAATAGTTACTAAATATCTTGGTATATTTTTGGATGATAATCTTAATTGGAAATCTCACGTTTTACATTTAATTAAAAAAGTTTCTAGTTTTGTTGGAATGTTTTATAAGAAATGTGATTGTTTTCCATATTCATGTAGAAAAAGTTTGTATTTTTCTTTAATTTATTCCAGTTTAATTTATGGTATTGAAGTGTCTGGTTTTATGACAAAATCGGTATTAAATTTTTTAATAATATCATGCAATAGAGTATTGACAGCGTTACAGAATAAGCCTAGAGATCATCATGTCTCAGATTTATACGCTTCATTCAATACTTTGCCAGTTAATCTACTTTT
>JAQIXG010006431.1:0-10329 GCA_034700105.1 Oconnorella tubifera
ACTGATGTCTTGTCATTCCCAAATGAAAGTTATTTGATGCACTGTGCGAGTCAAGTGAAAACCCTTATGAATTTATTTTACAATTTTTTATCAGTGCCGATATATCAGTAACAAACATGCAACAAACAGGCACTTTATTCTGGAATGCTAATAATCTGATATATCACAGAACTGTAATTATAGTTAAATAAATTTCTCGTTTTTTATAATCATTGGGATGTGTGTATAAGTAATTTTACATTTTATTCAAAATCTAAAAAATTGTTTATTTTATTTCTAGATCTTATGATAAACTGTATCACACAAAATTCTGTCACTGGTTCTGATCAGCCATTTTACAAGTACATACTTTTAATATTCTTTATAGTTCATACTCATTCATATAATCTGTCATCAGTTACGGATATTGGATACCCCGACAAAATGACCTCGAATACATTAACCTCACAAACCGATCCCATCAATTTTTTTTTAGTAATCCTAACCCTTATAAATCCTAAAATTAAATCTAACACTTACACTAACCCTAGCTTCAACAATCGCCCGAACTCTAACCCTATGAATTAAAAGCCGGCCGATTTGTCAATATCGTTTTGACTGGTCACGAATTCAAACAAAACGTAATTATTATCTTCAGCGTAGTAAATAGTCTCATTCATGATTTTATTAAATTAAACACCAGGCTAATAACAATAACATTCACACGTAGTTATAATTCACTAATTTCAGAGTTATTACATTGGAATTACATGAAACGGAATAGTAATAAATATCCTTTTATTGTCATATTAGACGCATAGAAGGTATTGTGTTGGCTCTCTGTTGTCATCATCGTTGTGTTTGGAAAACGTATGCAGGAAAAAATTGGTTTACTGAGAGAAAGTTAACGCCTGAACATTTCTCTCTTATTGTTAGCATGTCTGCATGGGCCACTTGTGGAACAAGACATTTTGCAGGTTAATGTTTATTTTTTGATTAATATAACCTGAAAATTAGTGGATATTGTATTAATATGAACTGCTATTAAATATTCACTGATAGGTTAAGGTTATATTTAACGTCTGGATTACAGTATTTTATGAACAGTGTCAGACTTAGCAGTCAATTTAAGCGTCTTACTTGGACCTATTGTTATGGATGAATAATGTCTTTTATATCTAATCTTGTTAGCTTCTTATTGTTTGATGTGATTTGATTGCATGACTTGTAACTAATTGATCATGGTTCAAAATCAAATCATAATCAGTCAGTTCTATTTATTTTGATAACGTGCAAAATAAATTGCAGCCTTTATTGTGACTTCATTTTTTTCTATTTTTATTGTAAATATCTAACAATTATTCTAACTTGTCTGGTGAATTCCAGAACATGCTCAATTTTTACCTTCACTTTGCTAAATATTAAATGATGTTAATTTAATATTATGTATTAAATAATGATTTAATAAATATGAAATTAAAATTAAGTATATCACATTTGAGTAATTATTACTTTTCATATTTAAAGAATCTATTAAATAATGCTTGTGTTATAATATTAATAATATAATTATTTAATATTAATTTTCAGATGAGGGACATCAGTCTTCAGAATCAGAAGTTGATACCAGCAGTTACAATCATCCTAGGTAACATATTCTTTTATAGAACTTTATTTAAGAGTACTTTTATAAAACAGCCCCGAATACATTACCCCAACAAAACAGCCCCGAATACATTACCCCGACAAAACAGCCCTGAAAACATTACCCCGACAAAATGACCCTGTTAGTTCATTTAATAACCCTAACTTTAATCAACCCTGAACTTAACATTAACCCTTGCCCTAACTTTGACTCCAATCCTAACCCTAGCCCGAATCATAATCTCAATCCTAACCATAAAAATTAATAGTCTGGGCCGATTTTTTGGGGCACTTTTGACCCAACATCTACGTCTAGTTTCGTTTCCAAGCTTCTGTGGGGGGGACAAAAATCTTACATGATAACCTTTTTTGCATATTTTTTGCTTTTATTGTATTATATCTTTTATATTAATGATTACTGTACAAAAATTTCCCCCACTCCCCTCAACCCTCCCTTGTGTTGCAACTTTTTTCCGGAGGGGGCACCCGTTCCTCCGTTCTGTCGCCCCTGAAACAAACAGTTACTTTTTATTATCTTTCTAAATAGATAATATTTTTCCTCGTAGATATGGTAATCTATATCCAGAGGAACGTGAAAAAATAGGATTTCAATGTAAACTTCTGTTGGATACAGGACGAATAGAATTCCTTAGAAAACTCGGTTTTAACGCGAAACTTATCAGTTACACTGAAAGAACTAATACTTTAGAAAATATAGCCATTGTCGCAACTAAAAATCTGACAAATATTGAAAGTGAAGCAAATAAATGAAATATAGAAACGTTATTTTGTAGTGAAATTTACACGGTTGTTTTAATAATTGGATAAATTAGAGGGTTTGATGAACATTTTAATTGTACTGAATGTTTGATTATTGGGGTTTAAAGGGCTTGTTTTTCTTTTTGTTTTAATTAGTTTAAAGATTTATATTGTAATGTAATTTTTAATATGCTGTATAATAAACGGAGTATAAATTTAATTTTAATTTTTTATATTGTTTTAGTACTCAATCTAGTGCCTTACTGTATGACAGTGTGGTCATAGTATTTATTATGCTTGTACCCTGCTCCCAAGCCTTCAGTCTGTTTTTTTTCTGATATCTATTTTTGTTGTACCCTTCTACTGAGCTTCTACTGAGTTAATTATCCTGTTCTCTGATATTGGTTCACGTTGTACCCTTCTCCCCAGCATCCTATTTCTTATCTTCTAGTACCATTTTAAATGTAAAATGCAAATTCAGCGCAGATTATAATTTATTGCAGAAATTAAATAGTTTATACAATTAATATTGCGTCAACAAAATAATAATACTTTATAAATCACAATAATTACAACATTGGCCTAAAACATTTAAACAATGATTTTTCTCACAGATAATATGATATTCTAATAGCTGTACAAATTTTGCACAAAACAATAGCGGACTGTACTCAACAGAAAAAAACCTCGCCTGAAATAAAAATAAAGCAAGAACATGCAAAAGTCTTGTTACTTAATAAGTCTTGTTATTAAGTCTTTAGTTATGATGGTTCTGTGACAATTAATCTACAGACTTTTGGTCCACAACACTTAGTTTACCGACCTTTGGTATACAGACATTTTATCTACCCTAACTGTAACCCTTAAGATAACCCTAATTCTAAACCTAACCCTAACCCAAATGTAACAATACCTTATTCATACCAAATGTCGGTATACCAAATGTCAGTAGACTAATATCGGTAGTCCAAATATCGGTAGACGTTGTATTTCGTATTCGTATTCCGTATTTATAAAGCATCGTGCGTTGTCAGGAAACTTGTGTCATTAGACGAATTGTCATGACACTAAAAATTAATAAAATAAGAACTTCTATTGAAATGATAACATATTCAATGTAATGAGGAATGACAAATACAAGGTTATAAGGAAGTCCAAATGTCAAGATCAAAGAAACGTAATGCAATCACTCTGAAATGAATCCCAGTCAATCTTGTTCTTAGCTCATGGGTCTGTTAATCCTCTTCTTCCTCATCAGATTCTTCTTCTTCATCATCCTCATCGTCATCATCCTCATCTTCAGAGAGACTCATGTTTCTAGTGTCGTAGTGGACTGTTTTAGGTTCCGTCTCGTTCTGTTTACAAATAAATGTGACATCAGCACAAAAAAGGTTATACTAACTGGTTATAAACTTGCATCCCCAAAAAGTTAAAAGTGATGAGTGAATTCTCGTTTTCTTCAAGTATCAAGTGATGTGCTTGACTCGTAATCATCGAAGGATCAGGCAACGACGTGCATATCTTCCTAATGACTTTATAAAAATAGTTGATTGTAAAGCTTTACGGGGATACCATGAGTGCAATTATAGGCCAGTATTGTAAAAAATGATACCCCTTGACAAAATGGCCCGGAATACATTAACTGACAAAACGGCTCCACCAATTCATTTAATAACCCTAACTGTAATTGATCCTAAACTCAAACCTAACTCTAACACATTCTAATGGCAAGCCTAATCCTAATCCGCATCATAACCCTTACTCTAACCATAAAAGTAAACAGTCGTGATCGATTTGTCGAAGTCAGTTTGATGGTAACAGTAAAAAATTTCTTTTGACTTTTTCTTAACTATAATTTTTCTTCTTTTCATTTTTCTGTATATTCAATCAATATACAGAATATAATTTTAAATAAATATAAATGAAAGTTGATAAATATAGAGACTTGTCTCTCAGTAGCTTGAAGATTAGTTGTTCTTTTTGAAGTCACGGGCTTAAGCTCAGCTGGGCCAGCTGTTGTAGCAGCTGATCGCGTGCCTTGAGCAGCTGCCCCACCAGCAGTCGTCGCCCCACCTACATACTCACGCTGCGTTGTCATTCTGGTCTGTGTTGTGATTGGTCGCATGTGATTTAAAAATGTCTGCAAATAATAATGGTAAATAATAACATTGTTGATAAAGAAACTGGCTGAGCGGTAACAGGGTAGACTTGCTCTTATCAGTCTGAGTTCAAATTCCAGTCATGGCAACTTTTTCAGATGATTCAAACTTGCATCTTTTAGAGGTTACTGAAAGGAGTACAAGTTTTTGCTGGGAAACAATGCTTACACAATTAAAAGTACTTTTGGAAATGATCGACTTCTATAATTGGATTTACTATAAAGAGGTATAATTCCTCATAATTATCTCTACCAGAACTCTGTTTTCTGTTCGCGTAGCCGACTTCATGAAGAACATTGCTATTGTTAAATTTAAAATCTGTGACTGGAATAACTATAATTTTATAAGGGTTTGGGTTTCTTCTCACAAGTGATAACCTTTTTATATATTATAACTCAACTTTATATCGCCAAATGCACGTCTCAGCAAATTTTGTCACTAATCACAAAGGGGGTGATTATCACTAAACTAACGCCTTTACACTACAAAAATTATTGTTTATGAAGGGGTGACAACCCAAACAACCGCTCCCCCTCCCCCTTTGCTACACCATGGCACTGTTTGCACTCTTTATTGAGGTATGTAATTGCCTACTACATCGAAGATTTTTACCATTCAGTAAAACATTTAGTTAAGAATAAGTTTAGAATAAGTAGAATAAGTTTGTTAAAACTTATTCTAATGTTTCGTTTACGGTAAGTAAACAAAACATTATAATAAATTTTAACAAATTTACAATTTGAAAAATACTTACAATTTCAAATAGACTTATGTATATATATTGTTAAAAATCAATTAAATTAAATTCTAGACCTCGAGATCTTCCTCAACGCTCATGCCATTCAAATGATGGTAGCAGTTGGACAACATTTCCAAAGCTCGCGAATGATACAACATCTCAATGCTTATAAAATCGCTCATGATTTGCTGCAAAAATCAATCATTTATATTGAAACATTTTTTTAACTTAAATGTCTGATTTTTAAATCGGTTTTTAAGCATTCATTCAACGTAGGACACTTCAAATAAGTCTAATACTCCACGGTATTGACAAAGCACTCTTTGTAGCTTATGTCATATCAGGAAGAAATGCTGTGTAGTAATATGCCTACATTGTGAAACGTTTGTGCAGAAACTAAGTGATGAGTAAAAACCTAGATCTGAGGTTCATGACGAAATGTAGCAAATGATTTTTCGAGCACCAGGTTTACACCACTAGTAGGGCCTAAACTTTTAAATACTGACCGCAAGAATACAATCTATTGAACCATACATAATAAAAATTAAAGGAAATATTCTGATTTGTGTCAATGTGACACGAATCAAATATCGAAATATTTGGAACACGAACATGCAGTCTTAATTAAGCCCCTAACGATGTACTATTATAAAATCACTCTTCTATACCAAATACTAAAATCAAATACTAAAGATACCTAACCTTGGTATCTTCAAGTTTCTTTCTTTCAAAATTCTCGATTTCTTGAACAACTTCATTTTCAGCTTTCAGCACATTCAATCTAGCACTGTGCATTTCTGTTTGAGCCTTGGAATGACAATATATTATGACATTTTCTATCTAACGATCCAATGGTATAATTGAATTGTATTGTAATAAATTTAGCACAATTATAATTTCTCTTTATGCTTGATGGCCATGGCTTTATTATATTTTACCTCCGTCCGTTAACACTGTCAAATATTACATTTTATTTTAGGCTGATTTAAATTTTTGGTTCTCATTTTCAATTTTAAAAATTAAATTTCATTTATTAATAATTTTATGCAAAATACGAGATAATATAATAAGAATTACATAGAATAAAAATCTAAGATAAAACCAGAATAAAAAACAGTCTAGAAAAAGTACAATTTGTTTAACAAGTATTATTCAAATAAAAATTTGATTAACACAAGTTATAAATTAAAATAAAATTAGTAATAAATGAAAAATTATTACTAATTGTTTAATGTTTTAAAATTATATGCAAACAAGTAGACTATAGGCCTCTAGAAGTTTTATGCAAGAATCTAGAAGTAGTTAATTGAAATATATTAATTCCTTGACTCGATTGATGATGTATGGACACTTACCGTAGACTGTAGTAAATAGTTAAGAAATATTCATGTAACACGTTCTTGTAACTTTTATTTTTTTATTTGTTGCTTAAAACTAGCATTATATAGGATATATCAGTCAAAAAAACTACCTCGAATACATTAACCAGACAAAACGACACCGTCAAGTAATTTAGTAATCCTAACCCTAGCAAACCCTGAAGCTAACGCTAACTAAATCCAACACTATCTTCACACTAATGCAACCCTAAATATATAAACTGTCAGTCGGGGCCGATTTGTCTGGACCGTTTTGACAGGTCACGGCAGTAAAGATCAACAAAATGTTGCTTACTGGATTTTATAAACCCTATTGCTCTTAGTAGGCCTGTGGGTATTTTGCTTGCAATCTATTTGTGCATTTTGTCAAAAATCTACATAATAGACAATAATAAAATAATAATACTGTATAGAGAAATGTTTATACAAAAATGAACGAAAAGATACAACATGTCTTGTATCTTTAGCTGCAGATTTCTCAATCGTCTTCTGTTGTTTTAACTCTTTCTTTCTGGCTTCACAAGCCGCTCTTATTTTCTCCTTTAAAATAATCAGCCAATAATAGTAAAAATAATAAATCAATTCAATCATTATTTGTTTTATATTCCATGCTATTCGTGCCAATGGACGATTAAATATAATACAAATTTGAAAATTAATATAACTGGATCCCTGTACCGTATATAATTGTATAAATGACATTCAGAGTAAACACATATGAAATATGAATAATAGTGTTAATGTACAGAAAAACTTCATATAACTTGATTAATAGTAGACTAAATCCATAATTATGCCTATAATAACTGTTTATAAAATAGTCACTAAATGATTAACAATTTAATGTTATAAATTAACCGTCTATTATTATTGCTTTTTATCTTGGATTATGTTATTATTAAATTCAACTTAGAATATTTAATAAGGTGTAGTAAACAATAAGCATATTTCTAAATTATTAAAAACCTTGGAATGTTTACAGAGCTGTCCATACAGAGTGAGAGGCTTCACGACTTTATCCTCTAATCTCCGCACCTAAAATATGACAAGACAATACCTGACAGTCCTGACTGCAACAAATATATATATATGCTTTAAACCCCTGCCCAATATTTTTCGCCACTGGGCTCCCGCCGATCTCTCCACCCACACTCAAAAGGGACGGGAGAAAAAAAAGAGAAAAAATCATGGAAAATTTGCATGATTTAGGAGATTTGCCTTTATCAAGTATCAAATTAAAGCCAAGAGTTTCAGTTATTTTACACGAATTTCAGTTACTGAAAATTATTACATATATTATTTATATATACAATCATTATACATGCATAATAATAAATTTAATATATAAAAATAACTATTATTATATATTAATGACTTTAAATTCATTATATAAATCAATCTTACTTCAGTTTCTCTGTAATCTTGCATTGCCGAGAAATCTCTGGAGAATCCAGTTAGAGCACTCTTTGATGTCAGATTTAATTCTTCTTGATTGGCATACGACATTACACACTCGGCTAAAACGTCCCCTGGTATAAACCCATACACAAAATATTATCTTCAGATATTTTAAATAATTATTTTTCACATGGTGCATGATGAACTTATTGAATATCATTTCTGAACACTTTACATCATCAAATATATTTTAACTTCATAGTTCAATTAATTAGATAAGAAACTATTCAACATTATATATTACAACATTACACGTTTTTGGCCTAAAATGTGAAAAAAATAATTTACAATTTAGATTTTTGGATTTAGCCTAATATTATAAAATAAATGCTAAACCGTGATCTCGGACTTTTCCTATGGATCTTGCATAGCTGGCAAATGTTTGACACATTTCACCGAAATGCTTTTCCACCTTAACGATCCTGTCTTGCATGAATTTAGCTTGATTGTCACTGTTTAACAAATTCACAATACAAGTTGTGAATTTGTACATGTGCAGAAGTTTTGCATTTGCAAAAGTCAGCAAATGAATAATTTCATGTCAGAAAATACAAACACAAATTTGAGGTGATGATGGTTGCTTAACTCTCCAGTGCTTTCTTTAAGGTTGCGTAATATAAATAACTTTATTTCAATTTAAAAAGCAAATAATAGCATACTTAATAACAAATATATCTTTTTTATAATAATTAATACACGTATATTTTATTTTCCGCAGTGTATAAGTTATGATTTTTTTCTATAGACTTAATTAAAAGGAGGGGCTATAATTTCTTCTATAGGCTTAATTAGAATGCCTACCTAATCTGTTTAAGTACTTTCTGATCTATACAAACACCAGTCGTAGTGAAATCTCTACCATGAATACTACCCCTGGTGTCACCGAGCGTCGAACCCTCGTCCTGGAGCTGTCTCTCGTAGTACGCCTCTACCTCGGCGTTTGTTGCCGACATGGTGCTGGCTCGTTGACCCCCTGAGCGACTCGAGTAGCCCCTGTCCTCCCCCGGTCCCTGGTCTCCGACCGTCTGATCCAAGGCTCGGCTCGTCCGTGTAGTCATTTTTATCTAAAAGAGTCCGTCAGAAATTTAAAGACTTTCCACACAATAAAAATACAGACAGTTTAAATATCGTCTAATATTGTCTGTTGAATTGTTTTAATTGCTAAAAGCCTAAATGAAATTTATAAAGGCTTCAAAGAACTATATGAAACTGGACCTAATTAGATAAGAAACTTACAAGAATATTAAATTTGGTTAATTAATTCTTAATTCTAGAGCTATATATTATATTGGCCTACTAAGTCTATTTAGTCTTCTTATGTATTCATTTTATTAGTAAGCCTATTCAATACAGCATATTCACAGATAAGCCTACATGTATGTAGGAGGCCTATAATTATAGTCAATTGATATTATTATCAACCATATGGTTAGGCAATTACCTAAATTCCTATGTTTAAGAAACAAATTCAATAACAAGTATATCTATTTGCCTATTCGTAAACAATAGCAACGATCAATAGTGCGTGTTTCAACACGTTGATACTTTGATTGACTCCTGTGCAATGTTGCTAATTTAATTAAATGCAGTCTTTATTAGCGAGCGTTCAGTGGCTTTAGCTTTCTTGCAAGTGACTTTGTCGTTGAAGCTTGCAAATCATTATTTTTACTTCCTGCCCGTACAATAAGGTTATTTTTTATTTTTATATAAAATTTGTGACTTTTTAAATCTAGCAAACGTTTCGTACAGTTTTATTGCATTTATTTACTAATTTTTTATCGAAGAATTGCAGCACTTATCTAATAACAAAAAAACAATGTTAGATGCATTTTTTTAATTGTCACTTTTATTTATTTTACATTATTATGTTAATTACTAATGCAGAAAAGAGGTCGGCAGAAGAGTCGGGCGCAGCGGCAGCCTTAGCGGAATCGAAAAGCTGTCCAAAACCGCCGCTTTTGCTACCTCGCACGAGTTCGTTCCCACAGCGATTGAAACACTGGGTTCATGGGGCACGTTGAGCTTTTGCTTTTGTGAATGAGTTGGGCAGACGGATCTCTATCGTCTCAGGAGATCCAAGACCCACCTCTTTCCTGAAGCAACGACTTGCTTTGGCGGTGCGGCGGGGGAATGCAGCGGCAGTGCTGGGAACTTTTGAGACAGTTTCCCAAGACACTTTTTAATTGTCTGATTTTTAAATGTTTGAACGTTT
>JAQIXG010006432.1:0-10328 GCA_034700105.1 Oconnorella tubifera
CCCATCCCCCCCATCTACCTAATCCCCCTCCTCCTTTTTATCAGTAGTTTCATTGTAGGTCTCACGTTGAAATTATCGACCAGCGATTAGAAATCTTTTATTTCATTCAACTTTCAGATATCACAGCAGTTAATATACTAGCATTTAAGCCCGTTCAAGCACGGGCGAGATGTAATTTATACAGCATGAATACAGAAAGGATGATTGATATATTCATATTTATTACATCCGGAATATAGCGTTAAATTATATATGGTGGCTGCACCTTTAAAAAACGAAAATCTCTTTCTCTCTCTCTCTCTCTCTCTCTCTCTCTCTCTCTTTCTTTCTCTCTCGCTCTCTCTCTCTCTCTCTTTCTCTTTTTCACTCTCTCTTACTCTCCCCTACTCTCTCTGCCACCTTGGCATCCGGTAAAGTGAAATAATGCAGCTCAAGTCTAGAAAGAAGATTGATAGTTTCCCAACCTTGTCAAGTCCACGGACTAGGGGCAAGACAGAGAGAAAAAGAAAAAAACTTGCAATCTTTAAATGTGGCATCGTAACATTATATTTTTAAATAAAAACCTAATCTTACAACACTATGAAAAAACATTCCCATATACACTTTTCAAACTTCTCAAAATTAATTAACCTAATATTGATTAATAATAATTGAGTTTTCAATTAAATAAAAAACCAAGAACTTATATTTGTTAAATATCAAAAACACTGGAGAGTAAGTACAATTTTGAATTATTTAATTATTTTTCAAAATTGATCAACAATGCTGGAAATCAAAATAAATCACAATAAACAATCACGACAAAAATATAATATAAAAATTAAAATACTCTCTGTAACAATTAATTGGAGCATCACCCCCCTGCACCGCCCCCCCCCCTAAATGAAATGAATCCCTCCACTGATAAGTGCTCAAAGTGCAGCAAGTCGATGAAGAGTTTCCTGATGAAGTTGATTTGACTTTTAGATGACTTCCAGCTTTTATTGCCAGCATCAGATTTCATTTACTTAACTGTTGAAAGACGAACCGAATGTATAATCACCTTGTATAATACATACTTTGTATGCAATACTTTGCATGCTGTGTATGCAAGCATGCATGCAAGTGAATCACACGTGCGTGCATGCTAAGATTATGCATAAATTGATTGAAGGTTTTTTAATTGGTTATAAAAGCTGTTAGTATACAATTTAATTTTTTAAACGCCAATGTCATTTTGTAACTTTTAGCGATTATTATATTTATTATATTTAATTTTAATATATTTCATTACACTTATATACCTATATTTCATTAGTAATATTACAGAAATCATTCATTTCTTTTAAATTTCATATTTCTTAACAGATATAATACATTTAGTATTAAGATTTAAAATTTAAAATTTACATATTTGCCTAACTTTTGTTTCTAATGGAACCACAAGTGAAAATAATAATCACTTTTTAGATCACCCCTCCCCCCACGTCAATCATTTGTGCTCACACCCCATGCAATGCATTCAGCTAATGAACTCATCATCTATATGTTTATTGTTTCAAAGTCTCAGTGCTCCAACCTTTTACTCAAAACAATCCCCTCGATCCACCAGGTGCAGCTGGTCAGAAATCAGCTAAAAAATGTCGAGAATTTTATTTTTGCAGCGTTCAGAGTCCATTTAGATAATTATCTGGACCAGGATTATGGTTGGGGTCGATTTGTATTTTGCAATTATATTAATTAAGAATAATATTTGATTGTTTGTTAAAAGTAAAATTTAATTCGACTGAAAATTCAAATGTTTTGCTTAATTATGACTGGATATTTTAACATTAGAACCTTCATAATCCATTTAAACCACCCCACCCCCCCCCCCCCTGTTATGGTATCAATGTTTAATTAAAGTATATAATCTGTATGTATTGCTACAGATATTGCATCATTTAGTATATATAGTTTTAAATGATTATATTTTTGTGTTTTTTTCTCAGATGTAGTATTTGAGGTTTGTCAGATGGAGACCTACGTCGCCTCGTGTGCTGACGATGAAGTCATCGTCATGCAGTATGCTCAATTAGGAAGACTACAATTGGGTAATCATCTTTTATCTAAATTTTTATTAATCTGTATGTATTAAAAACTGTATGTTTATTAAAAATTTCTTTAATTTATTGTATGATTACGTTATGAATTAGGTTATAAAGATAACTCCCTTTCGTGTATACTCCGCGGGGTATACAATGTTGTAGTTATCTCTTATATACTCCGCGGGGTATGCAAGATAGTGGTTATCTCTTACCAAGGACCCCTATAATTTAATCACATATAAGGATGGATTAATATATTATTTTGGAAATATGTTCAGTTTATATTTACACGATTTGTTTACAATATCTCTACAAATATATCCATGTTTATAATATCTTGCTTATATTTCCCTGCAGTAAATAATAATATTATGACCCATCAACAAACCAGATCTCTATACAACTATTACATTGTTATTTCTTTATAAGTTATAAAATACACGTTATCAATCCATCCTCACTGTTTATGCTTCGAATCGAACCCTCGGCCTCTGGTTTGCAACATAAAACCTGCACCTTTCCACTGCTAAGTGTCACTTACTGTTATATTTCATATATTATCGACTATCCTACGTCTACATCAAATTTTATCTCAAATTTTAATTTTTTTCGTCTCAATTTACGCCATCCATTAGTCTGAGCGATAATGGCCCCTATATCGATTACTGCCTGATCATTTCTGCTTCCGGTTAAAAGATGGCGGCTGTTGGATATTTGAGAGCAACAGATAGATGGAGCCACTTTTAGTTGTAAACTGTGAAGCAATATGTTGCTCAGTTTTTTTAAGTATATATTTCAAAAAGAAAAATTATGAAATTTTTGCCACTAATATAGTTATCAGTGTTAATAGAATTATGCTCAAACTTCTTTACTTTTGTTTAGTATTTGGCGTGACAAGTTACAAAACTAGTGAAAACATAATTTTACTTTATATTTCCCGTCATTCAGACGGGCTACTTGCTAGTATTTTTTAATGTAGCAATTGGTAGAAAGTTTTTGATAAAATATACAATCGTATATGCTATTAAAAAAGGATTTATGCTGATGTGACATAAAAAACAACAAACAAGCAAATCTTTACATAAAAGTATCCTATCCATCAGCTCACACCTAAATTCAATATTACATCTCTTAATTTATTTCTTGTAAATTATTAACCTTTCTAATTTTCAAGGACTCTCCCCGTACCTTGTACGGGCTGAACTCTAGCTTTCTCCAGTAAATCAACACTAAGTTTGATTAAATATATTATATTCTTCTATTTGTTATAATTAATAATTACAATTATTAAATAATATTCCAACCACAGGTCGTTGCGTGACAGAACACTTGGGTTACTTGGGCTGCTCAACTGATGTTTTAGCTGAGATGAACTCTTTCTGTTCTGGTAGAAGACGATGTGAAGTTAAGATAGATGACTCTTCGTTCAAGCGACTTTCTTGTCATCGTGATCTTAAAAATCATCTCTGGTCGTCGTATAAATGCGTCAAAGGTATACGTCATTATCTTAGCGAAAACTATTTAGCGAAGTGGTTAGAGGGTGGGAATCTGAACGCTAAGGATATGGGTTCGATTCCCACAATGCGCGATGTTTTTTAATTAACATGTTTCTGTTAAAAAGACGTTTAATTCAGCGACTAAAGCAGCCCCGAATAAATTAACCCGACAATTTAACCCTTCAATTCATTTAGTAGGCATAATTCCAACCCTAAACTTAATCTTAATCTAATCCTAAAACTAACTTCAATCCAAAACCTAAACCTAACTCTGACCCCAAATTTAACCCTAACCCTAAGAACCAACAGTCTGGACCAATTCACAGATTTAGATATTTAATGAACTTTAAGATAGATGCTATTCAACTAATTAAAACTGGTGCCATCTTATTCTTTCCAGTCATCGTTCCCGCCAGTAAGTGTCACGTGTCCGGCTACGTCATACGTAACACTTCCGGTTATATCTCCAGTCACGTGACCGACGAGACGGGGTGCGGGGTGGCGGACCTGCCCTGGGTCATCCAGGCGGGGGCAGGGCAAGTCATAAACGTCACTCTGCATGACTTTGCATTTGACGCCGCCCCCTTCACGGACTTCCCCCACGTGACCGGAAATGGTGGGCGGGGGAAACAAATACCGGACGTGTCCAAAACTTGCAGGTATGGTTTTGTTTTATTTTAGTTAGAAATGGGTTCAATTTTTTTATATAATTTTTTTGTTTTTTGTTCAAATATTAATCTATATTCTAAACTATAGAACTTTATTTTGATAAATGTTAGATGTAAGCTTACACACTAAATCCCAGCACTTGTTGCACTCTTTAGCAAATTACATCTAACTAGTAGTAAATAGTAAATAATAAATAGTAAAAAATAAAAAGAATAAAAATACATAGTAAATAGTAGTAATAGTAGCAAAGTTTGAGCCAAGACAGGTTTATGAAGGTTGGCTTTATATAACTAAATTAAATAAATGCTTATTAAATATCATCCTTGTTGCTCCCTTTAACAATTTCATTTATCAATCATCCGATCAACAATTCAAATTATTTTTTCAATCTATCTATTTCTGTTCCTAATCATCACCACTTGCTGCACCCTTGAGTAAATTGTCTACTTACAGAGTGTACGCTACCATCAGAGAGGCTGCGGCGGACAGACGATCCACAATCTGTGGGTCCCAGGGCAGGATCGTACACGTATTCGGTTCTATAGGAGACAGACTGGAAGTCAGAATACTTTCTGCTAAAAACTTTAACAAGCCGACCGGAGCACAGTCAGACGTACAATTTCTCATTCATTACGAAAGTGAGAAAAAATAATTACTATTTATTATTTAATTATATTATTTAATATTATATTATAATTTATTATATCATTATTTATTTTAATTATTAGTGTTTAATATTTATACTAATTAATGTTTGTAAATGTAAAGAATTTTATGATTGAGTAATTTTGTTTAAAATACTGACTCTTAGTGTCAACTAATTCGCTCATTTTGTAGGAAGATATACTTACATAGTTCTTATAAATTTTTCTAATATTTGATTAATATCGTGTAACTATATTGACTTAAAACAATTAAATATTTAACGTGAATAACTGACTTATATATCATATAAATGTATGGAATCATTTCACAAACATATAATTACTATATAATTATAATATAAGACTTATATAATATAATAATATAATATAATAAATATAATTATAATATATGACTTATTTTAATTAAGCCTTTATTTGTAAAATTACACAAATCACCAGCTATATAATTTTAATATCTTTAATCTTAATGTCTAAAATTAGGAGTTTAGCAATACATTCAGACCAATTTACAATACATTATATAAAATTTATATACATTTTTTGTCAGCTTTAAAAAGGTATCGCTTTTGTTTACAGTTTTAGGCTGCGCTGATCTTGTGCTAGCTGAAGGCATGTTTAAAACGCGCAAGTTAGATCAGATGGAGATTGGCTGCGCTAATTTGGACCAATCATGGACGCTCAATTGTGTAAATAACACGTGGACAGGCTCGCATGGAAACTGTACCATTGGTTGGTTAAAATCTGTGCGAAGTTATTTACATATATTTGCATATATTTCAAAACTTAATAATATGTTTGATTAATTATGATTGAGCTCGTTTCAAACCTCGCTTTAAATCTCGTTTGAAATCTCGATGAACATCGATATGTATGCAATAATTCTCAATAAATGCATTATGTTAAAAAAGATTTTAAAAATATTTACAAAAATAGTTCTCAATGAAAACTTGATACAAAAACACTAGTTATACATATACACTATAATATTCCTGGTATTGTGTGGTCTATATAAACAAATAAAGATGAACATATTCAACTTTATTGTAGCTTATTTTATCAGCAAATATCTAAAAACTATAGCTGCTATTGTTGAACATAAAATAAGCTAGACAATGAAGAGAATAATAGGATTGGATCGATTGTTGGATTGATGGGTGGATGGATCATGGATTGCAATATCTGATAATCGTACCGGGTAGCATACGGAGCAGTCAGTGGAGGGGGGGAATCACTCTACTCATAACCCCAGAGGGAAGCCAGGGGAGTGACCCCCTTCAAAGTGCTTCACAATAGATATGAATAAAAAAGTTAAAGTTTTCACAGATTTGTTACCCTCACCCTCAACCACTCCTTTGAAAAAATTCTTTTTTTTCAGTAAATTGATACGAATGATAAAAAAGATCGTCAAATTTTTCAATTATGTCAGTTATTGGAATTATAAATTATTTTTCAGTTAATTCATTTATTGAATTATAATTTTTGCATTACCAAAAACAAAATCTAACTTACTTTACACTCAGTTACTAAAATCTCAAAATTTCAACTGATCATATTTCCTAATTTTTTTAATGGGACATTTTGCCACCGTGGTTGCCCGTAACTGACGTCTAGATGCTATCATCCCCCCCCCCCCTACCATGGACGTCCGTGGTGTGGTGGATTATGTGGCAGATTTTGTTCAAATAATTATTTTTAGATTCACAGGATTTTGTTTGGGATTAAACGAAATACATTCCGTGTCGTTTTCTTGTCACTCGTGCTTATATTGTGACACGCTGTCTGTCTGTCTGTTCATCTGGCTGTCTCTATCTGTCTGTCTCTCTGTTTGTCTGTATTTGTCTGTCTGTATTTGTCTGTCTGTCTGTCTGTTCGTCCGTCTGTCTAACTGTCTGTCTGAATCTCATTCTTTGAATCTGTAGATCTATCTATCTGCTTGTCTGTTTTTTTGTCTGTCCGTCTGTCTATAAGTCTGTCTGTCAGAAACAATGTCTGTCTATTTAGACGTCTGTCTATCGGTCTGCCTCTGGCAGTCTATTTGTCTCTCTGACTGTCACTAAATAACATGCAATGTATTTTCATCGATTGCAGAAATAAATAAATAAAATAAATAAATAAGTTTTAATACAAGTTTACCCTAAGTGCTACAGAAGAAATTCTAGGTATATTTTATGATTTTCTATGAGAAAAAAATCATTATATCGCGCCATATATAAATGACTAATGTACCTGATTAATATAAGGAAATATGAAAATACATAACTTATATAAAATTATTCTCTGTTTTTCTAAATTTCTCTGCTGTTTATGTTTCAGAGTTGCCACAGATTCAACCATTTGGTCAGTAAATTCAACTTCTAGTGGTAACACATTTTTCTTTACCAAAAAAGCTTCACAGCAATAAACTTAGGACAATTTAAAATTACAGATATCTTTAAATTTAGTAATTTTGATTCACTCCTGTATTTCACTCCAATTAATAATATAATTTTTGATAAAATGATGCAATTAATGATATAATTAATGATATATAATCCATGCAATTAATGATGGAATTTACCATATAATTTACGACATAATGATACAATTAATGCTATAACTTAATGTTATTTCAGTTGTATCGAGTGCTATCATAGGAGCCATTGCACTGGTTGTCAGTTGCGCTATACTCGTTATAGGCATATTCTGTATTAAATGGTATAGTACATTCATTCTAACTTATTAATATACTTTATTAATTTACATTAAAACGGTATATTATATTCAACATATTACTTAATTACTTACTTTAAATATTGAATACATTTATCATTAATATTTTATCAGTACTGAAAATTGCTAGCGAAATGATAAAGAACCAGGATTAGAATTACATAACATATATTATATATCGCAAAATAATATAGGAAGATAATATAACATCATGTATTACTATACACATATTTGCATAATAACTATTTTAATAAGAAATTATAAGTGAATGAAATTTACAAACTAAAATTTATGCATGCGTTAAATGTTTTTCTTTCTAATTATTTATATTTTTCTTTACAGGAGAATAGAACAAAAACGTCGTAAAAACTGGCACCTCCCCCCAGCCAGTGACCCTTACTACGCCGCACGAGGAGGCGGGGACTATAATCTAAACCCCGCCCACGGGGGCGCGATGCCCCGCAATAAATTTGACCAAAGTCACTCTTCTATTGGCTACTCATCGCAAGACCCCTCCTCCTACGGAAACGAATACGCCCACACAAGGCTCGGCACCCACCCCTCCATGGGGGGGTACGCCCCCGGGCATCACGGGGCGGAGTCAATGCACGATGGGGGGAGCTATGCCCCCAGGAGGGGGTTCTATGCCGCGAATATGGAGCATATTTATGAAAGTCCGGATTGTTTAAGAAGAGGGGAGGACACGGGGCATTACACCCCGAGAATGACCGGGGGGCAGGATAGATGGGGGAGGGGAGGGGGACAGCGCCCTTGTCCCCCTCAGTGGGTACCCCCTGTCTGTGCACCCCCTGTGTACGGGGAGGCAGGAGAGGCACAGGGGGGAAAGAATAAAACGACTGGAAATTATTCTTTGTGATTGGGATTTTGAAAATTTGACTGATAGGTTTTTAAATTCTAAATATAATGGTATATATGATTCCTGCTAACATTGAAATGATTCTTTATGAAAATGATGACGAATAAGTACAGGCCCTGAATGCATTATCCAGACAAATCCCTAGCGTCAATTTCTTGAGTAACTTGACTGAAACCAACACTAAACATAACCTGAAATCTAATCCTAACCCTAACTTCAATCCTAAATATAACCATTACTTCAACCATAACCATAAACGCTAGCCGTCGGGGCCGATTTGTCGGGGCCGATTTGTCGGGTTACGGTTGAGATAATATCGAGCTTCTGTTTAAAGAAAAACGCAACGTTGCTGAAATCGTCTATTTATTTCTTTGCTTTTCTTTATGTTTGTTTTGTGTATAATACATGAAACTTAAATTATAATATATTATAATATTTAAAATATTAGAATATATAAAATATTAAAAAAAATAATTATAACAGTTTTAAATTTTCTGTTAATAATAAAACGTATAGTTACTTTTGACATAGTTTTGCCTTTTCATACCATAATACAATTGATTAAAGGATTAAATTATTGATTTGATTGAATCATTGATGATTAATCCTTGACTGGCTATAAATGACAGTGGCATAGGCAGGGGGGGGGGATTATGGGGATTATAACCCCCCATTAGGGTAAAATATGTAATTTTAAAAGCGTGACTAAACCCCCCCCTTTTGTAATGATGATTTTTTGCGTTAAATTCAATTAGATCATGAAAGATCAATTAAACTTTTGAAAAAATGAATTTCTTTATTTTTATACAAGTGATATATACATAGACTATCAAATAAAAATACAGATTGTTAAACAATTTACACATTTGAATGATTCTTGCATTTTTCTGTATTTCGTGTCTCATTTATGAATTTTTCATATATGTTTCTTGCTCAAAATGTTTAAGTTAAATTTTCTCCTGAGCTGCAGCTACAAATTACAGTTAGGACAATTCGACCAATCAAATCAGTCGTTTTGTGAGCGATAATTAAGTAATAATTAAAAAAACCTTTTTTCTGTTCCGCATCGTTCCAATATCCATTCTGGTGACAAATGAAACGTTTCTGACTAGTTGTTTCATTCGCTTGCCTTTATTTGTAATCTCATTCGTGGATAAAAATAATTTATTTCGGTAATTAGAAATAAAATGTAAGCGGCAAGCTTTGAAGCAGTTGCTGTAGCTGCAATAATTAAGGTTTCTTTTTTAACCAAGCTCCGCCTATTTACCTAGATAATAATATAAAATTGATAAAATAGATAATAAGAGGCGGGGCCATAGATTAGGAGGGTGGGGGTAAAATATTTCTTTGATTTATTAACATAGGGCAATACGTTTACTTACTATTAACCAAATTTTTGGTTTGTGGGCGGAGCTTGTTAATAGTTACGCCTCGCTACAGCCTATAGTAAAGCAGCTGTTTCAGCAGCTGTCGTTCATTGTCAGGTGCTTCCAGCTACTAGCTGCTTGCTGCGAACGTCAGCTCATCGATCAACCAATCAAAACAAGTTTAACATCTCTGGGCAACCAACGATGCTCTAACATTGCCGTTATCTCGCTTCTGATTGGCCGCGGAAATAGGTCAGCACTTGAATCCATTTGACACGATTCTGGAGAAAGGTCTTTGTGTTCGTGAATGATTGTGTTTCTATCGGAAGTCTTCACTTTTACCTGGCTTTTATATAAAAAAAAGTAATATATTTACTCTCAATATTTTTGCCCAAGAGCGTCAAGTTATTCTTTCTCAAGTATTTCTAATATTTATAATTAATGGGGTGGAATTTAGGGGGCGGGAGGGGGGGGGGGGG
>JAQIXG010006433.1:0-10325 GCA_034700105.1 Oconnorella tubifera
TATGACCATATAAAATATTAATATGCTAGATAGCGTTATGATAAATATATAACCTTACGTCTGACAATAAAACAACGTTATGAAACACACAGTAATAAAGCACATAATATGCATATATATTGGCGTTATATCTGATATCTTATTCGGCTAAATCGAAAGCTTTTAATATCTGCCCGGCATTCGTTCTCTGCTCAAAGTTCCTATTTATTAAAAAAACTAGAACAGCCAGTTGCCGTTTAAATGCGATCCAATAAAAGCCATCGTTAAAAATATCTCGGCCAACTAAAGCAGTAAGTCAATAGATGACTGACGAATTCCCAGACACTGGTCATCATAATTGACCTAGTTATACATCTAAGAACTAGATCGACGCGACTGATAACATCATAGACCCACTGCTACCATGGCCAAAATGCCTCTATATCAAAATAGAATAATCACGAGATACACATCTGTTTTTATCAGTTGCAGCTTGATGGCAATAACAGATATATAACTCGTGTATTAAGTATCTGGAGAATTGGCCAACAGGCTAGAAACGTGAAGTAGTGCAGAAATTATTCGCGTTATTTATCGAGGCATTACGTAGCCGCAGCTCGTTACGTAATCTGTCTATAGAAGTGCGGCTTACTGTTATGTTGGTCACGAGGCTAAGGTCATGCGGAGTAGTATTATATGCGTTGGCCGCATACATAGCATCGGGTTCTTGCATTGCATCGAATAACAAATCATCAATTTACTGTTACAGTAGTAGTCGAATTGTGTCTGTGATCGATAGCCGATGCGATATTTGCAATCAATAAGTTGTATGCGTTGTTTACGATTATGAAGGTTAGATTGATTTATTAGGAATATATATTTAGTGTTAGGTAAGTTATGTGTTGATCGATGAAAATAAAAATATTGCCGACAAAGTTGAGTCAAATGTGGGCCAATGATGTAACCGAGTAGGCTGTATGTAGGTCTGTAATGTAGGGCCCTGGTGTTTGTGACTGATTCAAATAGAAAATATTATATTATCGTAATTGATTATTAGCAGACGTCTGAGTATTGCATTAGGAATTTTGTTGCTATTGTAGGCCTAAATTAATGTTTTATTTAAGTGCTTTGTATGATAATATTGCAGTAAAATCACACCTGAAATTTTTTAGACTTCCTTTCAGGTGATTCTTAGATGATTTTTTATTTGAAAAACTGCATTAATAAATTTACCAAACACAATAAATTTACCGGTATAAATATTTCATTATTGGCAAACGGTCTATGATTCAAAACTTAACATTTTGAAACCAGACATCAATTGAGCTATATAGTAATTAAAAGCAATCAGGCTTAATAAGTTAATCGTTTCTTTTTCAGTAATATTATTAGTAATATCGCCTATAAAAGCTAACGAAATGAGACTATTAAAAAGGCTGCAATGAATGGCGATAGCAGAATCAGTTCTGTTTCACGTGATGTTGAAGAAGATAGATCATCGATCATTGATTCAAATGGAAAACTGGGTAGGCCATCATTAGACATCATTATTTTTCAGAATTCTTAACTTTGTGTCTGTTTAGGGTCTCGAATTTCTACTCTGCTAATTCAGTAGTTTTATTCAAAAGGGCATCATTGGTAAATTTAGAATATGTGAGCTTAGAATTTGATACATTAAAGCTTAGAATGTGTGCGCTTAGAATTTGTTAGATTAGAATTAGTTTGTCTTATTGCAATTTCATATAGTCTTGTAATTTAAGCCTAGTTTACTATATGTATATGAAAATCCGATTTGAGTTTACTAATTTTGCATTATGCAATACTCGAGTGGTTCGAGTTGTATTAGCTTGAACTTGTAGGCTGGGTTAAGGATCTCACAATTAAATATTTAAAAAGGCTGTTTTCAAGTTGAAAAAAGCCTGTCAAGATTACTTATTTTATATATTTTGATCTTGATTCTTATGTGATAGTGTAAATTATGAGTTGTGATCACCGTGAATTAACACGCAAGTAATCAGTTATACTGCAGATAGCTCTATTGTTTAATTCAATGTTAATTTTGACCAATTCAGTCAAATGTGACTGGAAGCCATAATTTTACTCTGACTTTTTCGAAATTGTCTGTACAATAAAATAGTATGTAATATTATAAACTTGTATTGTTACTCTAGATTTTTATTCTTAATTTGAATTTTTAGTAATACAATGTTTTTTGACCTCAAATTAGACAAACCCTACTTATTTCTAATCAGGGATATTATTCGCTTGATCTCCAGTGCAGTATAAGCCTACTTCAGACTTTAGCAATTTTGCATATGATGATTATTGATTATAATTTCATAGGATCCAGGTTGCGTTTGTATGGCCTATCGTGTATTAATAATATATAGAGCAGTGAAATGTTGTTTGCGTAATGTTTTCAGCAACATTGTACCAGTACAATTTGTATGCTCGTCAGTACATACCATTTTGAAAGTTCAATTACAGAAGTTGTGTACTTCTGAACCTTGTCATAACTTTTAGTTAAATTTTTTACTTGGTGGCTATAACGAAATTCCAGTAACGAAATTATAAGTTACTAAATTGAATAAGGTTAAATATCTTGACTTTTCTTTTCAACGGTTATAACTGGTAGTAAATTTTGTGTATACTTGCAATTGATTCTGATGCAAGTATACAAAATATAATTTCCGCGCCTCGGAATTGTCAGTGATCTGACAACGTACGGTGCGTAATAAGTGCAGGATACGATACGATAGTGTACAAATATAGTATACATTATATAAACTATATAGTTTTAAAATTAGGTAACCTATATAACAAATGTTATATAGTTTATATAACAATTTTCTCTTAGTTTTAGTCCATTGTTTAAGTGGGCTAGTATGCTTAGAGGATTTTTTCACCTTCTTCCTTGTTGTTATTTTCAAACAAATCCATTATCAGTTTGTTTATTGCCGTATAAAATCAAGCATATGTTATTGTAAAATTTTCTTCGAAGTTTGTCAATAAATCATCTTTACTTAGTGTCTAGCCGCTCTATAGGGCCTGCAGTTTAAGTTATTAAACTTGTACTCTATTACTACTTCAGTAAAAGAACGTTAAAATTAATTCCACGAAGAATTTCAATTCGAAATAATCGGTTTTAGCTCAATAAAACTAGGACAGATTTTATTTACGAAGATTCTAATCTTAACATAGAATATATATGTATTAATGTTTGCCTATAACTATAGCTAGTTATATTAGAAACAGAATAGTTTAGAATTCTTCAGTCGGTACAGTTGCAGAACATATGTAGGTTTAGTGAGAAATAATGTTAAGATTTCATTATATTTCATGGGAAAAAATAAGTGATTTCTGGAAAAAAAGAATTTTTAAAATTCTAAACTTCGTAGCCTTCAAGCCTTGTGTAAAAAATTAGTCAGGAAGTATTATAGGACTAAGGGAACAATCTCTTATCCAGTATGGGCCAACGTTATAACTAATAGGCCAATACAAATGAATATTAACTCAATAAAATACCAAAACTAGACTTTATTTTAAAGTAATCGCTTTAAATTTATTTGTGAATGAGTGTCTACTAGATTGAATTTCAGATTGAAATATGATTCTAATAATACGATTATTAAGAGTTTCAAAATACTGTGAATAGGCTTATTTTACAAAACTTTCAAAACCGGAAACAAATACAAGTTTCAAATTGGTCAGATCGAGTTGTCAAGTTGTCAAACACATTTCTATCACTAATTTCTTCTTCCTGTTCTGGAGAAACTTCATTCTGTTCTTTGTTTTAAATTAGATTCGTTGTGTAAATGGCTCTAAACTGCGTCTATCCGATTTAGCGCATTCCGTTTCAGTTACACTTATTCAGAAGATCCTGCATTGTACAGTGTTATATTTTATTACTGGTAATTTTGTCCGCAGTGAATTAGTTAATTAGGTGGATTGTAACCGAAACTGTTGGTTTAGAATTGAAATGCAAACCGACAAACAGAACGGTGATTATAACGGGTTATGTTGTTAAAGAAACCGCTAGAAATCAATGCACGACTTGGATTTGTTAAAATTGAAATTGTGCACTATAGTATATATATTATTCTAAGTAAATATTGTGAAAATTTCACCTTAATGTGATCGACGACTAAAAATAGAATATCTCACATCCTGGAGCATCTAAAATGTAATAAATTACTTTTGATTGATATGTGACATAAGTACAAAAAGGTTATATATTTATAAGTAATCTGCTCTGTTATGAACTAGTTGTGTAGTGCAGAAACGAATTAATTGAAAAAATATTCCATAATTATAAAATATATATATATATATATATATTATAAATTTCAGATAATATATGTACACGTATTATCAATTTACGATAATATATGCACATTTACTTGATAATATTGCGATTATTATTACTGTGAAACTTGCTTCTGCAGCCTGTTTATTGAAAATAAAAGTAGGTCATGTTTGCTGCGCACTAAGTATTTCCACTAGCAGTCATTCTGTGTGTTATATTGGAGAACGAAAGGAAGACACGAGCTGTATATTTAAGAATCCAGACATGACATTGTCCGGATTCAGTGTTTTTAAATTATCTTTTATTGTATCTCTATGCTTATTTTGCTTTAGTCTTTGGCCTGCGTCTCGTAAATGTATACTACATCGGTTAATTCGATAATAATAATATCAACAGTAACTCGCTAATGTGTGTTAAAACATGGGCATTATAATCTGTTGGTATTTGATAAAATCACAACGATAGTGTTGACAAATATTACGTTGAATTGCCTTATGATTTAAGTAGGCTGTGTATAGAATATGCAGTAGACAGAGGCTATGCTAATACTTTTAATAATGAATACGCTAGTATGCGGATAAGTGAATGAAAAAATCGACGTATAAGCTAACTAGTTCAGAAATGGAGAGCGGATTAATGTACAGTTATGCAAAATCAAGTACATATTCGTCCGTTATTGTCTACTATTATACCTATGAAAGTTAAAAACATGTTTTTTGTATTAGTACCGAGTTAATAATAATCATTGCGTGTGTTTTTTGTCATGTAATATTATTAAATAATTGTCTGAAATGACGAGACCCAGACAGACATGTTGAGATGACTTTAATCAGTACTCTAATTATAGTTATTTTTATGTCATTATATAGCTGCAAATCTTGATTAGGTGATTAATATAACAGAAAATGTTGCTCAGAAATATACCTGCTTTTAAATTCTTCATATTAAATAGATTTCTTATACATTTAGTGTAATAAATTATTAATAACACTATCTTCAGTTTATTGTACCTATGTTGTATAATAAATTCAATATAGCTTTCTATTTATTCAATTGTGTAGGATCATATTTACAACATAGTAACAAATATAAAGAGCAAATGAAATATATATGTCTAACAAGCATTATTATATTATATCATAAAATGCAGAAAATTATGGAGTAGAGATTCTATGAAATTTTGGAGACATACTATAACAATTTAACATTTAATAGTGATACATTTTTCAGTAGAAAGCAATTTGAAAGTATGGAGAATATTTAATAATTTCAAATTTGCAGTGGACTTTAACAGTAGAAGATAATAATAAAAATTAGAAAACGTAATAAAAAAGGCGAAAAAACACAGCTCTTCAATCATATGAAGAGCTGTGGTTAAAGATTGTAACAATGTATACGATACATTGAGATTTAATACTCGACATATAACAATTCAATTATATGATTCATTTTTCGAGGATACAAGTTTAAACTCAAGAAATATTCTAAATTATCGGCTGCTTATAATTACCAAACCAGTAATAAACTTAATAAGTTAACAGAAACTTGAGTTAGGACTACAAAGCCTCAAGATAAAACTAAAAATCAAATTATCGCCTAAAGAAGCGAAAAAAGTTAAACAGAGTCATACACACGTATGATGCACACGTATGATGCACACGTATAATGCACACGTATGATGCACACGTATGATACACACGTATGATACACGTATGATACTGCATCTGAACTACTTGTCAAAACGGCCCCGATAAATCGGCCCCAACTTCTATTTCTTAGGATTAAGGTTGGGATTAGGATTCGCGTTAGGATTGAAGTTTTGGTTAGTGCTAGGGTTAAATTTAAGGTTGGTTAGGGTTGTGTTTATTAAATTGGCGGGGACTTTTTTGTCGGGTTACTGTATTCGGGGCCGTTTTGTCGGGTTGATGTATTCGGGGCCGTTTTGTCGGCGTATTTACCCTTAACTACTGACAGTGACTGATAACATTGACGAAAACTACATCTTATAACTAACGATGACGACTGTAAATTACGACGACTGCAACAACGTCATTCTGATTTCAAAAGGGCCGAGACCGGATAACCGTAATGAGCAGTTTTGAGTACAGACAGAAAACTTTGACAATACGCACGGGAATATCGATCAACACCGAGCAATTATGTCAGGCTGTCTGTCTGCTGGGTGGAATAATAACTGACGACTGTCTCGTTAAATATTCTTTGCCCCTAATTAGAGATCGTATTGGCTTCATTGTGTCTCGGAAGACTCTATAGACCGGTTACTAGTGTCGCCACTTGGACAGCCAGGAATTGATTAAAGGGGGGGGGGGGTTGAAAAAGTTGAAGGGATAACATTTTTTAGGTTATCGCTCAGTTTCGGTCTCAAATTGCATTTATTTGGTCTCTAAATACTCGATATTCAACGCAAAAAATGGCACTACATCGTCACAAGGACGGTTTCACCACTAAACTCACATTTTTAACGTCACGAAGAGTTGGACCTCCATTGGGGGGGAGGGAGTTATAGCCCCCACAACCCTCGCTGGCTTACGCCACTGGGTGCCTCGGTAAAGGTTTTTTTTGTTAATACTTGATCGATATGGCGTTGAACTGCACTGAAAAGTGTTGCTCTTTAATAGAATTGTTTCCTCAGCATTCAGTGATATTATCTGAAAATGAAATGCTTTTTATAACACTGATGTTTTAATTATTTAATGAGTGATAATCGTTATTAATGTTTTGTGTTAGATATATTGATTACGCTTTTTATATCCTTTCAATGTTAACGAGGCCTTGAGTCATAAGGTGAAGGACTCCTAGCTATCACTAGGCCAAGGGCTTTAAGATTTGTCCGATGGAGAGTTAAAAGTAAAGGCCGATATCAAGGGATGAAATAACGTATTTAAAATATTTTTTGTCTAAAATACACTTAATTAAATGTACATGAATTTAATGAAGTGCATGAAGCTTTAGCAGACAGAATAATTAGAAATAACTGCTTAATGAACGCTATGTTAGTTTTCTGATTTTTATCATTTATGTTCCAATACTATAGAGATCCTTAATTAATAACGCCATTTAGCTTAGTGCAGCAACAGTTATCTAGAAAATAAAAAAAAATAATCCAAAATATCAAATAGAAAATAGAAAATTAAAATCTTGTTATCGGTTCTAGTTTTCTAATTTATCTAGAAAACAATAATTGTCAAAACACCAGAATCACAAAAATCCCAATTGAACAACAATTGTATAAAAGAAAATGCTCTTCGGACATTGCAAGGATTTGATTGGTTCGTGAATTTCGACCAATGAAATTCCGGCTTGGCATTGTCTTTCGGCATTCTTTGTATCTTTGATTATATAAATACTGTTGAAAATGCCCAAACTTTGTCACTTGAAGTCATTTTTACATCATTGGAGCTCGGTGATTTTCATCGTTATTATTTTCGCTATTGAACTCGTATGTAATAATTAGTATTAGTAATTAGTTGTTGTTTATGTTAAGAAGTGATGATTGCGAATTAAACTTACTTTATGTAAGTTTACTGCAAGCGCTTCAGCTTAATATAATCTAAAATTATTTCAAATTATCAATGAACGATAGTGCATTTAGCTATCAACTAAATATAAATTGATTGATGATAAGAAGATTATGTGTGTTTTACATAAGTTACAAATAAGCAAAGGCTATCAATGCGATTTTTGTTCAGCAAATATGAAGCACTATGCCAACTAATGATTTTTTAACATTTCAAGGCGTTTTTATCTAATAGAACAAATGAATTAATATTGTGTACATACACCGAGAATGAATTATTAATAATACGTTGGCCTCTATAGGCGTATATCGAATATTTCTAAATATATTAATTACATCGGCTTTTTCTCATCAAATATTCTCATTAATGACTTTCTTTGTCGTAACATTGAATATTAAATATAGAAAGAAATGATTATTGATTTAATTTAAAAAATATATTAGTGTATTAGTATAGAGTTCAGTATGTTTGGCATGAATTTGGTTGAGCAGTATTTATATACATTACCCGAGTATCATTACGAAGTGAATCATCGTAATTTTATTGAAATCTGTTCATTCAACGGTTTGCTCGCCACTCGAAAAGTTATAGGTATGATAGTCATTCTTTAAACTCGTATTCTACGAAGGTTATTTTGATGTGATTGTGATTTTAAAAAACGACTGTGTATGAGCTGGTTCATACTATAAGTTTGTATTTCTTTATATATTTATTAGAGAATGAAAAAGTATGAGCTTTTACTTGTAGTTCGAATTGTTGATATCAAGTAAAAGTTAACAGAATTTAATAATAATAACTACTTTATGACAATGTTGAGATTTAAATATATAAGCTACTAATTTAAAATTTAATGCTTTTGGCTGCTGACAAAATGAATATTACTACACAGTAGAGTGTGTATGTTATGCTATAATACATGCAACTTTTTAATCTCAAACTATAAAATACTGAAAACTTTAAAATATTGAGTATGCACTTTGTATGCATAACAAGTATCTAACCACAAAGTTGTGCATGTAATTTGAAATATATCTTGTACTTTACATCAGTGCAAACACATGTAGGACTATAACCTACAACAAAATGATACATTATCGACTTGTATACTTTATATGTTACCATTACAGGTATTGTAGCTATTACAATGCTTCATTTTACATATTGCCTGTAAAATAAATATATAGCATTGATGATTTATTATTAATGATTATTACTGTTATTAATCATTTGTTATTGTTATGTCATGATAATATTTCTGTTTAAGAGTTCGATGGTAATACAGTGCTTTGTCGTGTGTGCGGTGACAGAGCGAGTGGCTTTCATTATGGAGTGCACGCGTGCGAGGGATGCAAGGTAGTTTATTTACTTTATATTTAAGCAAATCAAGGAATGAAATACTGGTGATTTCTTCATAAATCATCTTCTTTTGCTTTTAACGTTTTGGTGTCAAATTGCTTTAAAGTTTAACACACTGAATTGTATACAAGTTCAAAATGTTGAATTGCATCTAATTGCTGAATGTCTCGTTACAATCTACAGTTTAAGATCATCAGCATTTTACTTTTGTAACAAGACAACTAATAATATGTTGTAAATTTAATGCAATGATTAAGTACTGCTATTTTTGCAAGCATAGTTTTTTATGTTGTAGGGTTTCTTCAGAAGAAGCATCCAACAGAAGATCCAGTATCGTCCGTGCCTCAAGAATCAGCTTTGCCTCATAACTCGATTCAGTAGAAACCGCTGTCAGTATTGCAGGTCGGTCTTACAGTCTTAAAAACAGTCTACTTCTTTCAATCAATAGGCAGATTTTAATCAATTTAAATGCATAACTAATTGTATAAGTTTTTGCCTGTAGTTACAAGAAATGAATACTGTTTAGACTTTGGAATAAGGTTCAATTTTTTAAGTTGAATCATCTTAGGTGTTTATGATTGTGATATTTATTACAACATATAGTTTATCACTATCAAAGGATAGGCAGTGGTGGAAAGCAATAGTGAGAGCTTCCGCCAGAATGACGCCACCATGATCGAATCGGTCAAGGGTTCTGTGTGATTGTTCAATCGATCATTTGAAAGTCTTTCCATATGAAACAATATCAGTTATATAGCTCATTTTCAGTTTGATGTTTTTTATAAAACAATACTACACGTTTTTCTTTTTTAGTATCAATAATTTCTCTAATTATAAGATTATAGTTGTTTGTTAGGCTGAAGAAATGCATTGCTGTTGGAATGTCAAGAGATGGTATGTAAAACTTATCATTAATATCAAATGTTTAGTTTATTGAAGAATCTTAATTGTCCAGTTGTCAATTAACTGTGCTAAATGAATTTATCTGTAGCTACACTATGATCTGTAGTTTTAATGAGATTAATAAAAACTAATAATGCATTTTAAAGGTCCACGTGTGTTAAACATAACTGAATTTTATTTCACTTTCAACATAAATGAAGCATATATATATCATTTCAATATTAAAGCAGATCAAACGTCTC
>JAQIXG010006434.1:0-10325 GCA_034700105.1 Oconnorella tubifera
TTATCTTTATTTTTAATTTTAAATTAAAAATAAAATAAAATAATGCAAATAATGTGGCCATCTTAGCAGCGTTACCACGTTTTTTAAAAGTATAATCGGATCACAAATAAATAAGTTATAACGTCACAAAGAAAAGTGACTGGTAAGTTAGCTAAAACGTTAATAACTATTTTAATATAATAAATAAAATATAATAAAATATAATAGCTCAAATGAAAGATATTCACGGGACAAATCTATTGATATGTGTTAAAATCATACCGTATCAATAATAAATAAGTTGTGACGTAACGAAAAGTGACCGGTTCTTAAAAACACTAATAACTCATTTATTAAATGGGTTATAATAAAATCTTACGACTCATTCGATAGATATTCGTGAGAGGAATCTATTGATATAAGTTATCGTATCAGAATTGGAAAAGTTATAAGGGAAAAGATAACGTAACCTTATCCTAGTCTATGTATTATATGTACCTATTACATAGGCCCTAACGAGAGAATCACCGTTAGAGTAAAAATACAAGTCAGCTTACCAATATCTTAGGTTACATACGCTTAAATGACCCTGCAATTAAAGTTAAACGATTAACTAATAATAAAATATACAGTATTTAAATGTAAGTCTAGAAATCAAATACAAAGTAAATAGAGGGTAGACCTTAGTTAATAAAGCGTGAAAGACAACGCTTAGCTTAGCCAATCAGGGTATGGTAGTTAATATAGGCATTTTTGTTACAAAAGAGATTTTGTGAAAAACAATACTCTAAACACGTCGAGTGAGCGTGTGTTATTATGACATCACTGCATTAAATGGCGGAGTCTTTTCACAAAAAGCGACACAACGTGTTGCTTATAACCCTAATGATTCCAACGTTTTCGCCAGCTGTGTCGACGTGATTTTTCATAACCAAATTTAAATTACTCGTATCTTTGAAGTCTTTTGGTCGAATGTCATAAAAATTGCCAGAACGTTGTACAATTGGTGCTGAAGTATGTGTGCAAAATTTGGGATAAATTGCTTTAAATAATCCATAGTTATTAAAGAATAAAGTTGGCTCCTTTAATTATGGTCCACCGTGTATAATAATACTAATAATAATAAGATGTAATGGTGATGTAGGATTTGCAGTAGTTATACAGTTAAAATTAAACTCATATTGCCGTATTGTAAATTTACATTTAGCGAAAAATAAATAAAAAGTTGCAGCATGTTAGGATTTCACCTCAAAGTTGTTCTTGGTCTTGCATGGGGGTAAAATAGTTGCGGCATCACATTACATTGCAGAAAGGGGAGCCCAGAGAAACAAACTCTACAAAGACTATCTCTTGCTATTAAAATTAGTAACATTTATATCTCTGGCACCCTGCCTGCAAGTATAATTGAGTCAAACTTGAAAATGTATACTAACTATTATGTCAAGAGAAAGACAATGAGAAAGACAGAAAAAGCAATTTTTTTTGATGCATGCAAATATGTCTTCACTGTCAAAGTCTCAAACAAATCACTTCAAGCGTCGAATATAAAATGAAAGCAGCATGGATATAGCAAGTAGTAAATAACAAAAAAAAGAAAGAGGATAATGAGAGGGTAAATGATGTGGCAACTATGCCAGAGAGACAAGACGATTGGTCCAGTTGCCAATTCCTGCAATCAGACTTTCTGAAATAACACGATCATAAATCACTTAATAACTTTATCTATTCACGAGTTTAATGTTCATTTCACTATCATAACATACTGTAGAGAAGGCCCTCTAAAAATCTGCCATAACTCAAACTGTGAAAAAAACATCAAAAAGGCTGAAAGAGATGCCAAACATCACTCAGCCTGCCAACATCCAACCTACAAGGTAATCAGTCAACCAGTCAGCAGGCCCACCAGCCAATCAACCATTGAGTCAATCTGCCACTCACTCAGTTAACCAGCCAGACAACTAGTCAGTCAGCAAGACAGTAAGTCAAAATGTCAGTCATCCAATCTATCAACTAGCCAGCCATCCAGCCATCCAAGGGCCAACCGTGGCCCGCGAAGGCCTAGCAGTTGACCTGCGAACTATAGCCAAAATATTGAAAACAAATAAATTTATTTAATGAAAAATATATTTCTGATAAAATATATACCTAACCATTACTATTTAATTCGATATACAATAGTTCAATATACAGAATATTGATATACAATTGTTCAATAATAATGAATTATATACAATATACAATATACATAAATTTAAAAGTTAAAATTTATTTAATATTTTTAAAGTTAATATTTTGAATATTTTAAACGTGGTTTGTTGTTTAAATGCAAAGAGTATTAACAATTTGTATTTATTACTAATCAACGATTTATTTAATTAAAGTAATCACAACTAGAAATATCAATCTGGACCTAACAGAAATGTAGGCCTAATTGTAAAGTTTGTGATAAGAAAAAAAAATCTAATTCAATCACAATGACAATGATAGGTTTCAGGTTTGCATGTGAATTGCTCTCACTTTGTTTCAACCAGACTTTATTAAGGTATTTCAAAACGTAAATGCCATTTCTCATTTTTTTCTCATTTGATTGAATTTTATAATAAATGTACTAAGAATAGGTACAGGTAAATTTACATTTAAGTTAAGCAGAAATAGTAGAAAAAAAATTAGTAGAATTGCATGTATTGATTATCTTTTCTAAGCAACCAGTATTATAGAGTTTTACTATTAAATTTAATGTATGTGGGGTTCCATCTTTATGAACTTCAACCTTATCCCATCCACCCAAGTTTTCCTAATGGTATTTAAATGTGCTCAATTTTATAAATTCACTTAAAAGCTTCCCAAATGCGCCACTGACCACGCATAAATTAACAATTCTTGAGGAGTGGCCCACCCACATTACACCTCACAGTACTTCGTCCCACACTACTAAAATGGCGATGGCCCGCAGCCATCATCATTTTTTCAAGTTTGGCCCCTTGCTAAATCTAACTGAATAGCCCTGATGTACAGAATGTGCCAAAAAGTAACCCTTAGCGACTTTACTATAACTAAGCCAAAAATTGACATATTTTTCTCAAATTTTTATCAGTTTGCAGAGGAGGAAATTTGACATGTTTTTGGCCATTTCACCTTGATAAGGTGAAATGGGCAAAAAAGTACTGAAGTTTTTATGTATTTTTAAAGATATTAACTTAATCAAGCCTTATTATTAAAGCAGTGTCTCAGTTTAATTGATGTTTGACAAACAATTTACAGGAAAATTTGTAACATATCTTTGAGTATTTGCTGATTGTAATGATAATAAACATTATATCCGTCTGCTCTAAAGTTTGCTACAAGTCTCTTTTCTAGATTCCAATATGGCTGTATCGTTGAATTTAGAGGAATCATTTCCAACTACCAACGCATTAGTTTTTATTCTATCATGATGCCTCAATGTAAGCATATATAATATTTTTCTGGGATTGTTCCTTATTCTTGATAGTCCCAAAGGCTGGTACAGTCACATATTTTAAGATCTCTTGTAATGAAACAGTTACAAAAATTTCTTAATTAAAATTGACCCAGCTAAAAGCTGAAATTTGAAATTTTCACAAGACTTCATAACTTGTGAGCGCACTAAGATAACAAAGCCAAAAATGTGAAATTTTCTTCTTTCTTTTCCAACCACTGCATTCATATCCCCCATAATCACTACATAATCTTTTCTTTCTGTTTTTGTAGTATTTCTTCAATATTTTCATATACAATCTCTATCTCTTCATCCCCATGATCTGTTGTTGGCATATATACCTGTATTATCACAATGTCTACTGGCTCAGCCAGCAGCTTTACCATCATTATTTTATCATTACATTGCTCTACAGAAATAGCACTATTTGCAGTCTCTTTGTCCAGCATGCCCGCTACTCCCCCCTTTCTTCTGTGTTCCTCCTTAATATAACACCAAGTATCCATCTCTAACAAAATCAACAATCTTTTCGCATCTCACTTCACACATTTCTAACACATTTAAAACATTTAATCTCATCTTTTCTTTATATTCTTTATGTTTCCCTTGTTTCCTTGGAGCATTGATGCCTCGTATCCCGTTAACGTCGTTAGCTTTATTTTTATTGATCTGTAATGCCATTCTTCTTGGGATACTTTTCATTCCTGGAGTGGTTTCCCTTTGATTTCACTAGTGTGTCATTTAAGTACAATGACTGGCGATTTTAGTCATTGTATTACATTGTCTGGTGGTGTTAGGGAATGTAATACGTTGAATTGCCTGATCATTACAATCATTGTTGTACAATGACTGATTTCACATATTGACTGTAACATATACAATTAATATCGTCTAATAATAACATTTTCTAGCATTGTATCTTTGAGTGCAAAGCTCTGTTGAAATTGACTAATAATGAGGAGGAAGGAGGTTTCCACAAAAAATGTAATGGATTTTTTTTATGTTTTTACAGCTATTCTCACACCTTTAACATTACATAATTTTTTTTTACCTCCCATGGAGGGAGTTATAACCCCCACAATCCCACCCTAGCCTACACTGCTGAAAACGCTGGAAGTGCTGGAAGTCTGAACCACATTTCAATGGCCTGAAAGGGGTCCTTGTGATCCCTGAGGGCCATAAGGGCTAGGCCGAGCTTCATTCAAATATATCTACTTAAAAGAGCATCAAGAAAAGAATTTAACTAGAAATGTCAAACATCTTTCTACGACTTCAAATGAGAAAGTTAGACAAGCATTCATCAAGAGATGATAAGAAAACTTTCCTAATCATCTTTTAGAAAAGTTAACACAAAAATACAAAATAAGATCTTGCTAATAATCACTGATTATAGCGTTTAGCGGCCGATTTGGGTATTTAGCCAAGACATGATTCGATCTAATTATAATTATTGATCCAATTAACAATATTGCAATTGAAATATATCAGATATAGTTTAATTATAGAATCAATGATTATCACTAATTATATGCTCATCAATGATGCAGTGAGATTCACCTACAATCTGATCTCAAGAGCAGTATTGAGAGTTAATCATCAGTGGTGTTGCAACAATGCAATAGTTAATACGTAAATTAATTAAACACATTAGCAATTATATGTATACCGTCCTTTAGGGTTACTACTAGTATTGATATGCTGAAACTTACCGATCCTTCTCCAGCATCCTCCTCCTGTATTAAAGTGGCGCCTATCTGTATCTGTTCTTTCTTTCGCTTTCTATGATGTCTATAAGACCCATTTTGCTCCTTCTCTTTAGAATTTCTCAAATATCCTTTTCTATTTATTAAACTTTGCATAGGAGATATCAAACTATCAGACCCTGGAGAACAGAGAGGCTTCCTAGATATTTTTCCATCAAATTGTGAACTAGCATTTGCATTTGACAAAATTTCACTAAAAACACTCTCACTACTAACATCAGAATTTATTATATCAGATTTACTGGACTTCAAAAGCATATCCTGTGGAACATCAGGAACACAAATTCCTGTAATGATTTCCATACTCTGATCCGTTTTCTCTGAATTTTCAATTTTCTGAGATGAGACAGCAGACAACGAAGGTGAAAAAGACAATGAAATAAGTTTAATATCAGGTTGAGCTGAAACATCAGATTCCTCACTAGTTAAATTAATAATCTGCTTTCTCAATTCTTTTACTTGATCTGGAACTACAACACAAACAAATACAAAGAGCGTAATTTTTTCTGGCAGTAGAAGACAAAACATACAAAAGATGCATAAAAAATAAAGGCATTAAAACCTTCAAAAAAAGTAATCTGTCAAAAAAGACTTAACAAAATGGACTGTTAATTCTTTACGTTAGTGATGGGGATATGGTTCCAATTAGAACCAGGATCGGAATTATTGTAGAATTTTAAACCATAGCTGCCAGAAACTCTCCCTGTTTGTAAGCTTCAAATTCATCGTCATTGCCAACAGTGCTGATAAATTTAAGGTTCACAAACAGAAAGAGTTTCCAGCAGCTATAGACGCTGTGACCAAAAATTATACAAAATGCACCATAAGTGGAGTTAATCGACTTCTTGATGGGAGAGACAAGGAAATTAATCGTAACTTTAGGTTAGGGAAGAAAGACTCCCAGTCAATCATAATGACACAGAGATGAATAGAGATGATAATAAAAAGAGAAGATGTTGAAGAATCAGCTCGCATTCATCATGCAATAGAGAAGATGAACAGAGTAAATAAAGCAGATTCACTGCTATGCCTGAATGCATGCTAAAGACAGAGAGTCGTTACATAGTCTGGTTACAACATTCATCAGCTGGTGTAAGGGGCTTACCCGCAAGCATCACCAGTGGCTCATGACGTGATCTCTAAAGAAGCTTTTGTAACAGCTTTAAACGATGATGAGTTAGAGCTTTTTAAACGAACAAAATCACCAAAAAACTTAGAAGCAGAATTGTTTTTACATCTGCCTTTAAAGAATAAAAGCTAGTGTCAGATAGCGATGAAGGATGGTAAATTGTCAAGGCGAAGAAGAAAAAGACAGAATTAGAAGTTCTTGTAATTCGATGAGTGACCAAAGAAGGGTGACCAAACGTTGGGATGTGTGTGTTGTAGAAGAAGGATGAGTAAGGGGGTCAAGAGAAAAAGGACCAACAAAGCTTATTAAGAGAAGAAGGTGGTTTTGAAGAAGAGAAGACGAATGATTATCAACTGGAAACGATATCCCAAGTTGTACATAAACGTGCAATTTAAAGAAGGTCTGAGACTTCAACTAGAACATTTCAACAGAACAACAGCATTGCCCATCTTCATGTGAATATTTAATAATTATAATCATCTTAATGATTGGGATGAAGATGAGAATTTAGGGCATTTAATAAACGCGCTAATGGATACTACAGCACAGCTAGTTCCCGTTGCTGATGTTGAAAATTTTATGAGTCGTTAACTACTACAGAGGCTGTGACTGCATCTGCACCTGTTCTTCCATTATAAAATGGAAGAACAGGTTGCACACGGCACGATTCCATTCGACAAAGAGGGAAGTGATGAGACGTTAGATGATCTTTATCTCAAAATGAGAAACCTCGCAAATTTAACTTACTAATGGGAACAAGCAATAAACAATGAAAGTCTGCAATCTCAAGTAAAATTGCGAGAATCAAAGAATCGAGAAGGAGCCTGTCAAGCAGTGGAGAAAATTAAGCCTACTTGGAGTGAGGTAGTGAATGGGGAGTCAAAGCCTCATAGAGACAAACCACTTGGAATAAATAAAACAGCTCAAAGAGAAATTGAGGAAGATGCAAACCCCCATGGCTTATCGATCAGCAATTGTGTCACATTCATCCAGAAGACCCCTACAATAAATCAAATTCTGCAGATGTCGAGGTGTGAGACATATTTCGCACAATTGTCTTGAAGGGGAAGTTCAGATGCAGTAAGGATCACGTCAACCGCTGATAATGTATGATTTCAATTTAGTACAAACTGTGTGAAGTACAGAGCCACGAGATAACAGATATCTACGGCCATACCTTAAGACAGTGTCCATGATCAGTTTAGTTATAATGAAACCAATTTTCCAATAAAATTGGATTCGAGAAGCAATTGACAGAGAACTTTGCTTATTTTTCTGAAAATAAAGTGCAATGGTCCATACTGTAATTTCCTACTATTCAGGATGCGCGATATCGATCATCCCAGCTAGGATGGTGAGAAAAAATCAGAGATTAGACAAAACCAGAGTTTTGGTGGTAGCAGCCAATGACACATGTGTTTGATTGGTTAAACTATGGTGAGGTTCTTTGTTGGCGGTGTGCAACTGCCAGGCATTGCTTTTGATAGTGATCAGATCTCAGATCCAATACTTAGATTAGATGGAATGAGAAGATACAAGATCCAATGGAACTTCCGAGAAGAAGCAATGAGCATCTCAGGACGTTATATGTGGTTGTAAACAAGGGTTGCAAAATTTGTCTGTCGGAGGTTGGCAGTAGTCAGCAATTTACCGTCAAAACTTAGAGGTAAGGATAAAGAATTCTGACATGACAATGATGTGGAGAAGATTTATAACAAAAGAGTTGCAAAGATTTTTAATAAAAAGATTAGCAAGAGACTAAGTCTGAGAGAAACTCAGGTTGCCAAGGTCCTATAACAAAAATAGAGCAGATTGAACGAGACTTAGCGCAAAATATTGCCAGGAAATGAAAGACAGATCAATTGGTTATTGTGAGGCTTAAAACTAAAATGGTCAGGCCAATATTGCGATAGTTCAGCAAGTGCTTGAATAGTAATTTGAACAGTGTTTGTCTAACCGTAATTGCTCCGTGGATAGAGCGTTTGCCTATCAACTGGAGGGTGGAGAGTTCAAATCTAGGTTGGGATAAGTGTTTCATCGGTTAGGTCATTGTGTTATGTATGTTACAGATCAGTCTGCCTCTTGCACCCATGCATTGACAGCCACGCTAGCACAATGTAAGTATTTCGTATAGGCCTTCATGTACTTTATATCTTACAAGCGGAAAGCCAGTCCACGGACAGGGGTGGTAGAGTTCTAGAATCGGAAAGAACTTAACCTAACATAATGATTATAATTAAAGAAATTGTCTTCTTTTTGTTTAAAGCGGAAGCGTCTGCAGGAATAATATCTAACACTTTATTTAGTACTTTCTCTCCCTATCTCTCTCTCTCTCTCTCTCTCTCTCTCTTACTCTCACTCACTCTCTCCCCCTCTCCTCCTCTCCTCCTAACTCAACGGTTCCCAACTTGTGGGTCGCGGTCCCAACTGGGGTCGCCTGATAATTTGTCGCCTTAGACCTTCTAAAAATTAATTTTTTAAATATAAAAACTCTTTTTTTGTGCACAGTACATAAAATGTACAATACACACTTAAAATGTAAAGTTAAACATTTTATTACTTTGCAAATTCATTTTTAAAAATATTGAACCAAAAATATAACAAATTGTTCTGTTGGGATCGCCACAATTTTAAAATTTTATCTTTGGGGTCGAAATGTTGTCAAGGGGTCATAGCATCAGAATGGTTGGGAACCGCTGCCCTAACTTAACCTAACCCTCCACTCTCCCCCTCTCCCTCTCTCCCCTTAACTTAACCTAACCACCCCTCCTCCCTCTCCCTCTCTCCCCCTCTTCCAATAACTTAACATAACCCCCCCTCTCGCCCTCTCCCCCTAACTTAACCTAACCCCCCCTCTCCCTCTCTCTCCCTAACTTAACCTCATCACCTTAGTCGATGCAATTTATATAAGAGATTAGTTTTGTTCGTCATAGAACGCACCTATTGTTCTAATCTGCAAACATATAGATGATTCGCTTACTGCTCGTGTAAGCAAATCGTCGCACCTTATAGAAACATGATGATAGGTTTTACCGCAAGTTTGGAGTTTAAATGCAAGTGAGCGGAGGAGGGGCAGGAGAGTCGATGCATTTTATATAAGAGATAATAACTATATGGTTGTCACGTTATATTAAAGAATTGTATTTTGTATTTAATTGTCTTCACAACTTGTATTTTAAGGTTGATAAATAACAAGTGTATTAACAAATAACAAATGTATTCATTTTTAAGATGACTTCTTTAAGCTTACTGTATATTTTCACAAGGAATTTTCATTCATTAATTGACAATTTTCTTTGCCCAGCTGCAGTATAACTGATTGTACTATATGCTACTGAGTATGTATTGAAATGTGCAGGTTTTTGCATTGAATTAAAGTTTATAAATAGATTTTTATCTAAATTTCTCTGACCACGTATTCGATATTTTAGGGTTAAAATTTCCTAACACGATGCCCTTTTAATCACAGTAATAAATCATAGGTTAAAACAGTTAAAATTATATTCATGAGCACTGCGTCTTCTCATGGTTTTGATTGATTCAACTGATAATCTTATCTTGGATTTTTGTTCGGATGTAGGGGCTCTGATTATTAGATGTTTGATCATTAGATAATCACTGCAAACGATTAATTACCAATACTGTGATTACAGGGTCCCATATTCTAACCCTAGACCCCCAAAAACATTAAGTACGCTTTTGCAACCATTCACACCAAAGAAGAATTTTTATGCTTTAATTTTATAATGATGATCAGTCAACAGTCAAAGCAACAGTATCAATCCTCAGCAATGATCAACAATCAGATGATCAATCATCCAACGATTAAAAGTCCGGTGTTCAAACATTCCATAATATTTGTTCTACACTATAAACGTAAAAAAACGACCCTCCACAATTACTACAAAAATTTACGCAACAATTTGTATATTTTAATAGAACATGGGAAAACTTCAGTAAATGATTATGAGTCACATATTAAATCATTTTTTAGTTA
>JAQIXG010006435.1:0-10324 GCA_034700105.1 Oconnorella tubifera
GCCTGTATCAAGGCCTTCGATGGAGCCCCGCCCTCACCCTCCTGGAGACGGCCTCGAGGCCGTCCAAGAAAAACATGACTGAAACAGATCGAGGAGTCCGGCTGTGTATCTATATCCCAGGCGCAGACTGCAGCACTGGATCGGCTGGTTTGGAGGACGCTACGACCCACGCTGGTCTCGCGCAACAATGAATGAATGAATGATTGGTCAACTGATTTATTGATTTATTACTAACGGAGTGATTGACTGAATAAATTATTTATTTACTGTTTGACTTATTTATTTATAAATTGACCAATCATTTGATTGTTTGATTGATAGAATTTTTGGCTGATTGATTTACGGTCAATGGATTAATTGATCGATTAATTAATTGATTGATTTTGTTGATTTATCAATGGATTAATTGATTGATTGATTTTATGTTGTAGCAATCACAGATCCGAGGCCTGGACATGATTTTGGCAACAAGAAAAGTTTTAATTTCGACTATTCCTATTGGTCCACGACTGGGGTGAGTTTTGTAACGATTTATCTCATTGGATAGATATTTATTTATCGTTGAAATGTAACTAAATTCAATTATATTCTAATAAAAAGTCAGTGATGGGCAAAGTACTTTTAAAAAGTATTTTGAAAATCAGACTACTTTTTTTGCTTATTTAACTAAATATTACATTTTGTTAGTTTTTCTCCGTATTCACAGTCTGTCGTATATAAACGTCTAAATATCTAAACCCTGTTCTGCCAGTTAAAGATAAATTTTGTCTAAATTTACCCCCCCCCCCCCCCTCCACGGGGAGTAAGGGCAAAGTGTTCCCCCTTACAGGGGGCGGGGGCTATGCCTCCCCTTGCTTCCTCCCCGTTTCGGCGCCTCTGCTGATACCGGATAGTTTTACACAAAACTGTAGTGGCATGGTTTGTTAGAAAAGTGGTTAAAGCGCTGGATTTGGGCAAAACAGGCCCAGGTTCGAATTCCTTGAATCTGGACCTGGACCACTGCAGTATTTCTTTAATTTGCTGCACCCTTTAGTACAATGCATAAAGTGACATATGACGTATAAAGTGACATATGCATCTGAAACATAGTTTCTATAATATGGTAATACATGATGTTAAACTTAACCTTAATCTTAATGAGTACTATTACAGTTGGATATATTTAAATAGACACAGCAATTGGAGAACAAACAACAAGTTAATAGGCCTAATATGTGGTTGGTTGTTGTTTTTATTGACTTAATTGTCAGCTTCTATGTCGTTTATAGAGTATCACAATAATATCAACAAGTTCAATAACAACAAAGACGTATGATTATTTATAACAATCTCTAAATTGACATTAATAATAATTTCACGAAAACTAGATTTTAAAAAAAGTATTTTGGAAAAGTATTTTGAAAAGTATTTTGAAAATACTAAAATAAAATACTTTTCAAAAATATTTTGAAAATACAAAATAAAATAGTATTTTCTCTATTTTGAAAATAAAATACCATTTTGAAAATACTATTGTGCCCATCATTGTAAAAAGTAAACCAAAAACTATAAAAGTATTATTGCTTTAATAACTTTGATTAATGATTTATAATTACGATTATGAGAAATTACTATTACGATAATGTCTTGTACACATTTTTGATCTCTTTATTATAATTTCGTCTATTTATTAGTTATTTATTACAAGTTCACTTGGAATCAAAAAACTTAAAACTTGAAAGCAGATTCAAATTATAGTTGCGTCTAACATCGAGTCCACTGTCCTTTAAATCAAGTCCCCCCCCTCCCCCCCCCTCTCACACGTGCGTGTCTGTATCATGCTTGCACGTGACATCACGTGCATTCCACGCTTCTGCACGTGATGACCTGATCACTGAACCTTGACCACAAACCGACCACATCACTGCAGTTCTTTATTTGAACAATTCTACTTCCTCTCACTTAACCCCTCCCTCTAGTTCACCGTCCCTCCACATCAATATCAAGTGCAACTACTGCAGCGGGTATAGAACAGCTGCAACTTTGACAATATTTAAGCTCATTACATTTTTCTACCATTGGTATGTAGATTCATTACTGTCAGTCTGTCAGATAAGTATTTAAGCTATTTGTTGCAAGACGTGAAATACAGTTGACTTGAAGTTACAATTTTCGATTAAATTAGATTTCTTCATAAAAATGGAGGGTCCAGTGGGAAGGGGGTGTGGGTATTATAGGCCTATAGTAATTTATCATTACTGTACGATAGGGATCAATGTTTCACGAGTTGAACTTCAAATAAGACTTGAATCACAAAGTTTGACAAATCACACGTTTTGCTACTCGCCGTTGATTTTTATGCATCGAACACGGCAGCAATAACTCGACTCGATGTTAATAACTCGGACATGCAAGTATTATTAACTCCAGTCTTTGCTAGTAACTCGAACTCGGACTTGAGCAAGGGTCACATTATACCTAGCATGAGAGAATGTGTAAACTTTGTAGTCTATAATACTTGCCTACGTGATATGCTGATCATATATTTCTATTTTAAATGCAGATTCCAATTAAATCTATTTATTTATTTATTTATTTAAGTAATTAATTTATCAAACTAAACTTTAAATAATAAATTAATTAATTTTTTTTACGAAATTTAACTTAAAACAATATTTTACAGACTCGTATCAATTGCTCGCCTCTACGGTTAAAAGCCACAACCAATGTTGTGTTTACAAAATGAGTCCTAATTCTAATCAAAATAGCTGTGGTCAACATTCACAAGATTCAGAAATGATTTGATCATTAATAATATCCTACTTAAACTAATAGCTTCAATCCGCGAGTTTTAATAAAAAATAACTTAAGTTAAGTCTGTATTGAAGTATTATTTCAACGCTGTCAATTCTTGCTAGAGAGTGCAACAAGTAATCGATATTACTACGCGTAGTTTCTGTACAATAAAAAGTTTGTCACTTTTGTTAGTCTTGTCTAGTTTTAATAGTAAAAGTCTTCAAGGTTTAACGTTGTATTCGCAATAATTACATTCAAAGTATGCCATTATAATATTGCTATTATATATCATAGTATTCTGATTCTGTATTCTGATATTCATATTTAAACTATTGTTTAAACTTTATGATTTATATATTTTCTTGCATGAGCATTTATTCATTTATTAACTAATAAATCATGATTAACTGTTATCATGGTAACAATTATTATTAACGTATTATCTAGTAAATGATAACTGCTAACAATAGTTTGTTTGATATCTTGATAAAAAATAATTCTTTTTTAAGTATTCGGTCTTACTTTTTCACTCAAAGATTAGCATTACAGTAGCAATAAATTGCCAGTAACAAAGGCAGATTAATTGACAAATAAAAATGGAAATTTATACAATAGACTCTCATGTTAATTGTATAAATGTTACAATTAACATTATTTGTTAATTTTAATTTTGTAAATTTGTTAATGTTAATGTTGAGCGTTAAAACAATTCGTAAATATTTTGACTTGATTTTCTGTGATTGTCAGCTCTAAAGCATAAAGATTAACTGAGATCTCAATTTTTAGACTCAATCTCAGTTAAATAAAAAGCTACAAATTAAATTTTTATAAAATATATATTTGTAAATATAATATTGAAATCATACTGTACAATTGACCTGTAGATATAATTCAAACTGGGATAGGCTGATATGCATAAGCGCGTGTAACAAGAAATAAACAAAGCTCTAACTATTGAGCTACAAGCATGCAAATCCCAACACTACACCATAAATGAAAATCATACTGTGATATGAATATGACCCTTCAGTAATATTCTATAACCATTTAGGGAAATATTTTTAATTTTTTTAAATTTAGACATATTTCCTTAAATGTTTATAGAATATTACTTATTAAAATAAGGATACTGTAAACTTATTAAAATAAGGATAAAAACACTATTTTAAGATTCTCATTAATTTAAAGATTGCAAGATTAAACTTCTTAGGTATACTATTAATAGATCATTATTAGTAATAAAAACTAAATCACAAATAGTCTGTAATAAACGATAAACAGCAGATATCAACAAACAATGTAAGTGCACATAGAATGATATTGCAAAGATATGTTATAAAGATATTCATAGAAGTTTTGTAGTAACTTTTATTAAACACTTTGATAACATTCCTATACATTGAACATAGAAATGAATCGATTATTCTGTACATTTTCAATGTAATTATCCAAAGTCCCTTCATTTATTCTTCTTTATCTTCTTTTATGCACTTATATTGCAGCTTGCAATCATTCAACTGGAATAATTAATCCTCTATCACTTTGTCTATACATCTCAGTTTTGAAATAAAGTATAAATTTCTTTGCAATATAATATTAACCCACATTTTAGCTACAATATATTTTGTAAGATGATCAGCTGCATCAGATAATAAATTTAATAATGATTTCAGACATAAATTCTAAATATAAAACTAATAAAAAAAGTTGGGCATTAGGCTTTGTGATATAGAAATATTATATATAAATATAGGCAATAGATCAATGAAATCAAGTTAAAGTTGAAAGTAAAATATTGAAAGAGTTGAAAATCATTTATTGCTAAACATTGTCTAGTTAGTAACTAATAAAACAGTCAAGCCACCTGGTGTTAAAGAACAATAATAAGAAAACTAAACCCTTTATTTCAACAACTGACACATACTAACTCTAGAACGGTTAACCAAGAATACAAGCAGCATTTAAAACTGTACACAAATAAAGAAATCAACTAAGAAATAAGCATTATTAGAAATAGCGAAGTTCAAACTGAAATTGTATCACATCACAACATAGAAATCAATGTTAACAAGTCTTTCAATCAATCATGATTATAGAATGATTAGATAAATGATATTTTATTAACAACTACATTCACATCTAAAATACATAATAAAACACAAAAATTAATTTTGTAACAGAATAAAATCTCAGCAAATCTGATATGATGACAATAATCAGTAAAAAGAGGCACTTACTTATGGACGCTATATTAAGTATATAAGGCAAAACTGTAGTCAGTCAATAAGAGTTGTGCTGCATATAAATATATTTTGACATCAAGTTTATAAAATAGAGATAAAAATTACTTTCTACAAGTTGACTTTTAATTATTCAAACTTTTCAATCAACATCAGTTTTATAATGTATAATGATTCACACGGCTTCAAATTACTGCAACACACTTAGTTAATATTAAAAATGTCACAAAACTACCAACAATTCAATCCTCAAACTCAAATAAAACTCAGAAATATTCAACTCAATACATGTATCCATAAAAACCGGCAAATATTTACTAAATCAACAAAGAAAATCACTTGGAAAAAAATAACAAAGATTAAAAATCATCAAAACTGTGATTGAGTGATTTATAAAATAGAACTAGCGGTACAGCTGTTATAAATCAGATTATACAACTCTAAGCATTCATTGAGCATTCATCTTTAAACATTACTTTGTTAAGGCTTAAAAATCTTGCAATAAAAACTCATTTATTTTATTTCTGTAAGTCTGTTGATGTGTATAGACAATAACTAATCTCACTATCTACAATTTGTTTACATTACCTTGTAATTCTAAATTATCAGTATTCATTTTATGCATGTATCTATGCGCATTACTTTTATGCATGTATGCATGCATCTATGCGTATTACTTTTATGCATGTATGCATGAATCTATGCTTATATATCTATGCTTATTATATATTCTGGTAAACAACATCTATATAATTACATACCATTACTTATTCAACATAAAACATTCAACGTTGCTCAGTTACAAACATCACTGTTACATAAACTGACAACAGGCAAATATTTGCAATAAAATCAACTTTCCCTATAAAATAAAACATCAAGTCAAAGGCATTGAAATGATACTTCAATTGATTCTTATGCTATAAACTGTAGCAAGTCACCAAGCAATGTATGTATAAACAATCACAACAATACGCAACAAAATGTTTTCGGAAAAGTTTCATCTAAAAGCCGTTGTGCAATGATTGAATTAAAACGGAGATAAATAATTACAAGTCTAGTACAATCTAGCATTACTGTGTACAACATGCTAGTCAAGTAATGACAGAAAAGTGTGTCAGTCAGTGCTAGAGACAGTACTAACACAAGTGCTAGAGACAGAACTAACACGAGTGCTATAGACAGCACTAGAGACAGCACTAACACGAGTGCTAGAGACAGCACAACTACTTGTGTTGCTGTTGTGGATCTGTTTTCTGCTCATAGTCTCCCTGTAGATATGAATTAGCAACCTGACAACAAAACAATATCATAAGTTAATGTGTGAGCGTGATACAGTTTCTGTGTCACGTGTTTCATTAGACAGGGCATTATGCTGTGTGTGTAATTAATCCAGCTGTCTATGTACACTCTTGCATGATCAGAAACACTAGAACAATGTGTCTCTTCACAAATCGTGTCATTATATAAGATGAAAGAAGAAGCCAAGATGATAAAACTCAACTTATTTTCTTGATATCTTTTTATTTACTCTCACTTATTTACCAGTTGTAATAACTTTTAGAATAAACTGCAAGAATGAAATCTAGCACAAGGTGCTGAATAAAGTCAGACCTGATCCAGTTCACTTCCCTCTGGTCCTTCTACCACAATGTTGGTAGTGACAGTCTGTAGTTGTTTCGTCTTAACGACTCTACGTTTCACTACAGTGCCATCTTCCAGTGTCTCCTCTGTCTCTTCTATCTCTCGTGTCACTGTAGGCTCTCCCTCAACAGTGTCACTTGACACATGAATGCCATCTGAGCCTAGCTGAGTGTCATCATAGACACGCTGTCATACAATAATGCGTAGGTGAAGGGTACACGAGTAGTAGGGATTAGATAATAAGATAATTTAGAGAAGGCTTAAAGATAATGCTTTAATATCTCTCTGAATTACTATATTATATGAATGATGACTCAGATGTTTAATGTCAGTTTAAATGTCTTACTATAGGATGCAGCAAGTTAGTAAAATAATGACTATTCATGGGATTCAAACCTGGATTGTTGCGTCCAAGTCCGGTGCTCTACCGCTTTACCAATAAGCTTTGACATCATTAAACAGTGTAACATCATATACAGTTTATACCATTAAAGATAGCGTCATTATCTTCTTCAACACTAGGATAATGATGATGATATTTACAATCCACTAGTTTATATAGTGAATATGATAATGATTAACTATAAGTTTTTAGATAATGATAATGACGATAATATCAAAAGTAGCATAGTAGCAAAAAAGCTAGCCGGTGGCCAGACAAAATGTCGCCGGACAAAATGTCATGGATAAAATGGTATGGGGACAAAATGTCATGGATAAAATGGTATAGGGACAAAATGTCATGAACAAAATGGTATGGGGACAAAATGTTATGGATAAAATGGTATGGGGACAAAATGTCATGGATAAAATGGTATGGGGACAAAATGTCATGAACAAAATGGTATGGGGACAAAATGTCATGGATAAAATGGTATGGGGATAAAATGTCATGGATAAAATGGTATGGGGACAAAATGTCATGGATAAAATGAATGGTATGGGGACAAAATGTCATGAACAAAATGGTATGGGGACAAAATGTCATGGATAAAATGGTATGGGGACAAAATGTCGCGACAAAATGTTTAAATATGGGAGTTAGGGTTAGTGGTTACAGTTATTGTCAGGGTTATGAGTTAGGGTTAGGAGTTATTGTTAGGTTTAAGCCATGACATTTTGTCCATGACATTTTGTCCACGACATTTTGTCCACGACATTATATTTTGTCCATGACATTTTGTCCATGACATTTTGTCCACATTTTGTCCACGACATTTTGTCCATGACATTTTGTCCATGAAATTTTCTCCAGGCACATTTTGTCCATGACATTTTGTCCACGACATTTTGTCCACGACATTTTGTCCACGACATTTTGCCCATGACATTTTATCAGGCGTCATTTTGTCCTCAAACCAGCTAGCCTATGTGATGATTGATGATGATGTCGATGATGAAAATGATGATAACACTACTTACATCATCATTATCATCTAGATTAAATTCTCCCTGTGGTGTACTGATAGCCAGACTTGGTTGCACTTGTCTTGTCTTAGTCACTCGTCTCTTCACCACTGTCCCATCATCCATCACCACCTCACTCTCCTCTACATCCACTCCATCCATCCCTTCATCCTCTACTCTGTCTGGACCAGAAACCTCAACTCTGTCTGGATTAGACTCAGACACCTGTGTGCCATCTTGTTTTATGACATCATTTCCCTCCTGGTCGTTCCAATCTACTTCCTGTCTCACTGAAGGATCAGTGACATCATCACTGACATCATCATTTGCAACGGCGTCATCAACTAAACTCTCAACTATAATAGGAACATTTAGACTTGGGTTAGTTGTCGCAATGACATCAGTCTCCTCTGGCTTCTCATTGGTTGGTTCATAACTCGGCTCATCCTGAATGGATGGCAGGTCACTCGCATTATGGTCAGTATTAGTCTGATTGACTGTTGTGTCATCTAGACGCTGGGTGACAGACTCTACAAACAATAATAACATTTTAGCAAACCACATTTATAAAATTTTATAAATGAGATTTGATAAAATTTGAATTTGATGAGAGATAAATTTATTTGAATTAATAGAAATAATTAGAATGCATATTGAACACTGAGTATACAATACGAATGAATAAGGTTCTATAACTTTTAATGAATTTTTGTATAAAACAATATCTATACCGACTTTTAGCATACGACAATTTGTATATTGTGTTTTATAAATGACAATTTGTATAGTGTCTTTTTGTATGCAATAATTTCTATACTAATTTTTGTTTGCTCTAATTCTGCTCTTAATCCTAATTCTAACTTTGTGATTATTGCTTTGGTCAAGTGTTCTTTGATACAGTGCAGACCTGCTGGTAGCTGTGTCTGGTCACTGGTAGCAGTTGGTAGCTCTTGTTGTTGCTTACTGCTGGTAACCGCTGGTAGCTGTGTATGGTCACTGGTAGCTGCTGGTAGGAGTCTCTTGGTCTTGTGCCACTCTTTACCGTCCCATACTTGCTCTAACTCATAAACAGCACCGGTGTCAGCTGCGTCTATATGACACAAACATCACATGTGTGATACACATGACATGTGACACACATCACATGTGTGATACACATGACACACACAACACATTACATGATAATAAATTTACTAATGCAGATCTCAAACATTGATGCATTGATGTACGGCATTGTGTCAATATTTTAAGCAGTATATGCATAAAAATTATATAATAGAAGCATTAAAAACGTATTAAACACATTATAATTGATAGAATAAGTCTTTAATTACAAGTTTATTAAATATAAAAGAATGGTGATATTGGTAAATAATTATGTAACAAGAAAGAGAGTTAAAATAAAAAGATTATGACTTACCATATAGATCAAAGCGATCAGCTGACATATCTAAATCAAGCACCTACACACAGACAGACAGACAGATATTTAAATAGACAGACAGACAGAATGACAGATGGATAAAAGAATAGTTAGAAATAGATTGATATATCGATCGATAGATCGATAAATAGATGGAAAGATTATAATAGTATCTTATAAAAATAGCATTGATTATGTATCGTCCAGTTTGATTTGGATTTTATTCAGATTCTGATATTGATTAGCTATTATTGGTTACGATTATTATATTATTGGTTACGATTATTATATTATTGGTTACGATTATTATATTATTGGTTACGATTATTATATTATTGGTTATATTGTTGGTTACGATTGAAAGCATTTCTTAACTTTTTCTTCAACTTCTGTCAAAACCAGTTATTCGTCTTAAATTAAAGTCATTATTTGTTTCTACCTCTAACAAAATATCAATGTCATTGTAATATACATTAATGTAATAAATCATTTATACGTCTGAATTAAAATATAACTGAAACAATTGAACAACTGACCGGTAGACTGTCATTTGCATTGAGAGGGGAATCTATAGGATTCAGCTGATCTGAGTCTGTTGTATAAAACATACAAAACATACACACATACAAACATACATACACATATACAAACATACACACATATAAACATACATACACACAATGTCACACATACACACATAAAAACATATGGCAATTTGTTTGTTTGTTGCTTAACGGCACAGCAGCACAAGAAGGCTCTTTAGTGCCAGAAATTAAAGTTAAAGATTAAAAGTAGATAATACATACAATAGATATATCAGAAAGTCAATATTTGC
>JAQIXG010006436.1:0-10324 GCA_034700105.1 Oconnorella tubifera
ATTCATCAAGTAGCCATTAAGCAATTTTCATAAATAGTTTGATAGTTTAGATTTTATGGATGTTTAAGAAATTCACCTTTTCTCATTAGTATTTTAGTGGCATCTTACGTATATAGTTTTTTGGAGGTATGAACTAAATAAATACGAATATTAAACATAGTATTAATATCCTTGCAAAATTGTACTTTTTTACCGTGGGATCATCCTGGCATCATAGACTTACTGATGTACAATATTGATGTCAACAAAATAAGATATTTCTTCGCATATTAAAATTAAATATTTTGGGTGAACGTAAAGAGTAGGGTTTCCTAATTTGGCTAAACTTTACTAACATAATAACTTTAATAACCATTTTTACCCGCTATCGAAAATTGATATATGACCAGCATTTTTGCTCTATTTGAAATTTAACTACTATTTTAAAGTAAAAATTTAAGTCAACCTAACAAAAAACAACCTTATAATCATAACAATTAACAAATTCTTCCGTTGTATACTTACAAACTTATTTTAGTCTTTCTAAAAAAAGAAAAAATGAGCCATTAACATAAGCAAATATAATTTCATGCGATATTAACGTAATATTTTTCACATTTTAAAAAAATCTTCATTTTATTATAATATTTTCACATCGTGGTTTTTTAAACACGTTAACATTAGGCCGACCTTTATCTCAGTATAATTTCAACATCATAGTAATTAGAAAAAATCTCAGAATAAGATTATAAGAAAATGACTAATCAATACGATGAGCGATACCAGAAAAATGTCTATCGTGCCCATTAACATAATTTAAGTTTCAATATACACAAAGGTCAAGAATTTGAATAATAAAGCAAGCAAAATTAACTCTCCTTCTTGCAAGACAAAATCTTGAAAGAATGCTTGAAGGCAAAGCATACAAGTTGTAATACATACTCAAAATCAAAATAGCACATTAAATCTTAAACTATCTACAATTTCAATGAGCAATAATTAAAGGCATAATATTGTAATAAATAGTAGTAACCAACTAGTTGTCAAAAATGACAGTATACATAGTGCGCCAAAAAAAACCTTAGCGACTTTGCGATATGCGGAGGAGAGCGGAGGGGGGAGAGGAAGAAGGAAACAGTTTTAAGTTTCTGACTTTATATTAATTTGAAATAGCAGTTACTTTGTGGTGTAAGCAAGGGGGAGAAGGGGTTTTGAGGATTATAACTTCACCCATTGGAGGTGAAAAAGATTCAGGTAATATTAAAGGTTTGAGTTTTTAATGGAATAAACCTAAAAAAATCATTCTTATTTCTTGAGGACCCCCCCCCTAAATCAACAGCATTAGAGAGTGTATAAATAGCTAGCTAATTATATAGATAAGGTCTGTAACTAAATTATCTCAGTAATAATATACAAATGTATCATTTTCATTCGACAGATGGAGTCGAATGAACAGTTTAATTATAATTATGACAAGATTGTATAATACGTCAGTAATTATTAGTTGAATTACTTATAATGCATGTCTTCCAAATTAGTTTAAAAAATACATCGAAGGAAATTTAGCTTTTAAATGTAATAAAGATGTTTTTGAAGTATTGAAAATAAAAATTCGGTCGACAAAAGCTAAAAAATTACAAAATTAAAACGTAAACAGCGTCCTGGGAAACTTTAATGATTAAAATGAAAAATGAGTTTATATTATAATATTATGTAACGAACTATAGATAATAGAAAAATGGAAAAAACGGAAGAAGAAATTACTTGAAATTTGTGAGTTGACAAATAAATGTGAAATTTAGTCAAAAGAATAACTAATCTTTCACCATAGAAAAACAATATATTCCAACATTTAAAAAATACAATATATTCAAAATAAGAATGAAATGATTAATTACAAAAAATACAGCATACCGTATACAAGATATACGTTGGATACAAACAGATTAATAAAAACAGTTCAAAAAATCGTATTAAAACATAATTTCAATAAAAGCATTGAAAATAAAATCTGTTTGTCAACAGAAAAAATAGTTTGTCGAAATAACCCTAAAAGTTCTCAACACTGATGCCGCGCAAAAGAAAAACGTGAGGAGAGAGATGGACCTAAGATCTCCTCAGATGATGGAGATACGTATGCCCAAGTTATTCACAAAAGCAACACCCAGGGTGCCACGAGAACTGAATGTCTCGATCGCGATGGGAACGAACTCGTGCGAGGTAGTAAATGCGGCATACTTTGACAGCTTTTTCGTTTCTGCTAAAGCTGCCACCGACTCATCTGCCATACTTAATCTAATCATACTTATTCTTATTGTATGAATGCTTTAGCATGTCGTGGCATATGACCTCTTACAAAAGTCATTTGCCCTTCGATCACGGTGCAAACGTGGCGTCATCTGGCTGCTTACAGTCTGATTGCATAAGCTCCGGTGACTCACGCAGCACAGTATTACGACGGGTGGGATGAGCTAGAAGGGGGTGGTGTATTGACTGTCAAAAGTCATATGACAGAGTAACAGGAGATTGCTAGAGTAACAGGAGATTGCTAAAGTCCCAGGAGTGCCAGGAAGGAACAGGAGGGAACAGGAGTGTCAGGAAAGAACAGGAGGGGACAGGAGGGAAAGGAGTGACAGGAAGAAAAAGGAGTAACAGGAAGGACACAGGAGTGAACAGGAGTACCAGGAAGGAATAGGAAGGAACAGGAAGGAATAGGTGGGAACAAAACGGAACAGGAGGGGACTGGAAGGAACAGGAGAGAACTAGAAGGAACCGGTGGTGACAGAAGGGGACAAAAAGGAACAGGAGAGAACAGGAGTGCCAGGAGGGGAACAGGAGGGCCAGGAGAAACTGGGTATATAAGCTCAAGAAAAGTTGCAGATAGACGGGAGAAGAAATTTACAATTACAAATTTAAGGGCTATTTTATATAATGCTAATTCCTTTCTAATTTAAATAAAGTTTGCATAGCAGTGTAATAGTAAGTTGATTATTGCAGACAGATAATATTTAAATTACAGATTAATTACTTTGAACATTTACAAAGATTTTATTCATTCGCTTGCTTCTTGATGAAATTGATTGTCTGCAAAGGGAACCTGTGTTTAGCGTTAAATTTCAAATCAAATGAATAAAATAGGCATCGGGCTTAAGTACATTTTATACAATTAAGTCTAAATCACAATTAACAGTTCGTCAATTAAATCTACTCCAAATCTACCACAATTTACAATCATCCGATACAACGCCAAATCTGAGCGTCAAGGAAGATCCCAGCCGTACCGCTGAATTACATATGATTAACCAGAATTAACCACGATCAGAATAAATATATAAACCAAGGAGGACCAGAAGAACTATTAACTTTTTAACAGCGGCATTGGCTCCTTAAAGTTCGCGTATCATGGTATCGTTGGGCACACTGTAACACAGGTGACAAACGGCACTGCGATTTTAGGTTAAACCATAGTGACCCAACTCTTCAACTCATGTGCCACAGCAGCACTTGTGATGCAACACCAATGGAGCTCCGAGACAAACTCTCAGCGAATTGTTATCCAGATTTAAACCAAGTGATGCAAAAGTCAGCTCATTAGAACCGACACTAAAGCATGGAGCACAAGATACTAAAAAGGTCGCAGCTGTACAATCATCTACCTCCTAATGCAGACCTTTTGCCTATACTCTACTCAACTCTACTCCACGTAATATTTCATCACATGCTTACTATTTTCCCCTGTCCTCTCCCCTTAGATTAATTACATTTCCCTCAAGCTCTTCCACTCTGTTTCCGCTTTCTCTACTTCGGGGTCCGGGATGGAGAGAATGTGATTAGGGAGGCGCTCAGCAGCAGCAAAATCGGATTCAAAAACGGCAGATGGTGACTGCTGCTGCAAGTTGCGACTCTGAGAGTGGTATCATAGGAGACGTGCTCAGAACTAAAAAAGAAATAACTATGCTAATGATATGGATTTGGGATTGAGTAAGAATTCCTCTGGAGGTAGAGAGCAGGGTTAGCTTGCATTGAGGTTAGACTGCTCACCATGACAGTCAAATTCTTTTCTACCCGCTAGTGTTCTGTCCGCACCTGTCTCGATTAGATTGGCGTACCTAGCAAGCATGCCTCGCTAATTGCACTCAATGAAACTGAGACCCGATGCATTTTAAGAGAGTGTGTCCAATGGTCTCACACTTAAGTAATTGAGTGAGGGTCTGGACTCTTGCTCCCTGTTTCAGTTTGAGAACATCCCCGATGACCCCTGTAACTTCCCCCTAATGTCAAAATTATCAAGGTAAACAGACAAAAATTCTGACCGGATGTCTTGAAGCAGAGAGTTCACCGCCAGGCATAAAAACATAGGACCGAATGGGTCTCCCTGCTGTACGCCTTCTGCAGAGTCAATAGAGAACTCTGCAATACGAGACTGGTAGTGCCATTGTAGGCCGATTCAAAGTAGCCGAGTAGCCCTAGACAATTGAGAGCCAACGCTTCTCGCATTACATCACGACGCGGATTTTAAAAAAACGAATTGCTTGGAAATAATATCAAATTATGGATTGATATCCTTCAGAAGCGTTGTTGATTTTCTTTATATCTATTAAGTCTTCCTTAACGTAATGTATGTTCATCTATTCTGCTCTACTCTACTCCACGTAATATCTCATCACATGCTCACATGCTTAGGCCTGTTGTATAAACTCCTCTTAAGTGTGCGCCCATTTAATTAAACCCCGAGTTTATCCTGACGGGCGGGGCTGGCCATAATTATAGTTTATATAATAGAAATTTGTCAATTATATGAGTAAATTTTCACAGTTTTTGATATATATCATGTACTCAATATTAGGCGTGCATTTATAGGATACACGATTGTTCACCAAGTTAAAATAAATGTTACAACAACTCTATTTAGCGTTAGAAAAATATGAATCCCCCTCTCTGTTATTTTTTTTAGCAATTCGTACGCCGATAGAAGGTCTCATTAAATACCATATAATGACATATCAACGTTGCTCATCCTCTGATCACTAATCTAATCATTAAGAGTTTATATCTACCTGGTTGATTGCATTTTTACGCTGAACCACTATTCAAATTTATTATCTTTTATTCTGATATTAGACAAAGATCGTGTTTAATCATTTGCAGGTTTCATTATCTTTTTGTTACATATCATGAGCTAGCCAATTCTTTGACGTCATGCATTCTGCCTTTAGTTATCTCGGTCAGTAATTAGTTATAAAATCTGCAAAAATGTATATAATGTAGTTAAATATATAAAACAATATAAAATTGCAAACTAGTTACTCTATTTAAATACTTGTTTAAATCCTATCCACCTTATCGAAAAAATTATAATAGGCCTACTAATCTCTAGTCTTGATAGTTCTTTAGATATCACTTGGCTTTTTTACCCTCATAAGAGCGTTCACAAAAGAGCGACCATCAAAAGAGAACGCACATTATGGCGGTCCTAATATATTAAGGTTCAACCGATCAATAAGGGAGACACTCAAATGAACAAAGGGGCGCCGATTATGGGAGGGGGCAGAGGGGCACAGCTTCCCCAGGGGGAAAATTTTTCTCCCTCAGGGGGGGACAAATAATTCAGAATTTACTTGAAATCGAAAACTTACAAAAAGTTGAATGTATTCGTGAGAAAGGAAAATTGAGTAAAAGTTCAAACTTTCCCCCCCCCCTCCCCAATATAAAAGTTCTTTTAAAAGGTCAGGACATAATATTTTTTGGGGAAATACGGTAAAAAATTTAGGTCATTACATATAAACTTTTCACAACAACTGTTTGCACTTTTGGTTGATTTAATTAAAAAAATTATATTATTTCTGTTTGTTGTCTGCCCCGTGTGTAGCGAAAAAAATCTATATATATCATCTTAGATTCTAAAGATTATAGGGTTATATATATTTCAATAATTCTCACCACAAACTAGCTAGTACTTAAAATATTTTTGCGTCGTACTATATTTTAGAAGTTGTATATTATTCTGTATATTGCAGAAGTAGAAGCAGAAAAATTAGAGTTTGGTGTAATATAATTAATTTATTTTATATTGACCCTATGAAGATAAGCCTATAATTTAAGTGTAAATTGGCGACAATTTCTAATTTCTATAATTTAGACGTGTGAGGTTAAAATGAATCACTCTGAGGATCGCATTAATGATCGAGAAAATAAAATAAATCATGAATGTAATAAACCTGACCCGCTTTCACGATTTTATTTGTGCATCGATCCTATTGAACTTTTATCAGTAAATCAATCACAATACTTAGTCAAATTATGCGACGATAGGAAAGAAGAGTCAAATAACCATCTTCAACAAGATCATCTCATTCATGACTTGAAACAAATTCCTTCAACGGAGCAATACCGGATAACACAACAAAGAAAATTGTCTCAAAATCATCAAGATAGTCTATTACATGAAAAGAACAGAAAATCTTCTGCTTGTCAACAACAGTCTCCTCCGAGGAGCAATGAGAGCTTTATAGTAAATGTACCTCATCATATCAATAATGAAGATGACATTCGACAACTTGCAGCAATAAAAAATTCTCTTCAGAAAACTACTAGAGTACCTGCAAACGAAAATCCAGTTCCTCCTCCCAGATTTCATCGGCCATTTAACTCCGTACATGAGATTCACAAGGATTGTATAATGCCAGAAAATTTTCAACAATATAATGTTTGTGATAATTCTGTAATTGATGCGCAATTTTGCTCATCGCGTCCTCAAGAAACGAGTACCAATTGTATATTCTCCATGCTAGAGTTTTTAAATTTTATTGACAATCAAAAACATAACTCTGATAAGGCAACGTGCTCCAACCAAGACAAACGGCCGTGTATTGAGGATAATGAGCTTGATAGTGACGAGCGTTGTTTAAGGAAGTATCTTGAGCATCTCTGCAAACGCAAACGAAGTATCTCAAACAAGAAAAAAATAGATTTAACAACTTCTAATCCTTGTGATGACATTGAAATATATGCACGCAGAAAGACGAGCCAAATAGCTGCACATTTATTAAACAAAAACTCAGATGACAGAGAAAGTGCACGAAGAAGTTACATTTGCAGAAAAAGGCGACAAATAGTTACAAGTTTATCACGCAGTATTTCTGAACAGAGTGTACCAAAGACTTGTCGTTGCTGTTGCTGTTGTGGAGCGCATGAATCGATACACGTCAATAAGAACCGTACGTGTTGCAGACTGGAGAAACAACGAACAAAAACATATATAAAAAAAACTCAGCCAAAGAATCATGCATGTAAGAATCATGTATGTAAGAAATCGCATGACTCTAATATTAAGCCTTGTTGTACTGAACGTCTCACTCACATGACTCAGAGATGGTCTTGTAATTCCACGCAGAATACAGAACACACACTACCAACTAAGCAATGTGTCAAATACTTGCAAAGAAAAACATCAAAAGATTTAAAAGAAAACAAAGATGAAAGAATACTATCAAAGTTAGATGCATTTCTGTCACACAATACAAATAAAAGCTTTGTAAAAAATACACCGCCGCAGAATACAGACGCAAGCTTTGCAGTTAGATCAGCTTTTCGAAGAGAACAAGGCGAATCATTTGAACCGCACACAATCATTATGAGTAATCTCGATGAGGATCATACGAATGAAGAAATGCTTGATTATGTAGTAAAACTAATTCTTCAAGTAGCTTCGTTACAGGTTAGTCGATGAAAGTTTAGCATGAATCTGTTATTGTTGCTTGTTAAAACTTTCTCCAAATTGTACAAACCTCCCGACAACAATTCGTTAATAATAATCTAGGCTAATCATAAATACCACAACACAAATACTTCAAAGCCATATGAAATTACAATGATCGACTTCCAGAGGTGTCGAGGCGTCTCTGGAAGATATCATTTTTTGCTATTGTGACTATTCAATAATGCGATAATAACTTAAAGTTAATTTATTGCATTTCTGAGATTTATTATAAATTAATTCAAAAATGGTTGACATATGTTTTAATAATTAAAAATTTACTAATAACAATTAATGCTTCTGCTTAGTTTAGTCCTCAAAATATCCACATCCTTGAACGAGGCGCGTTTGGACGTCAAGTGTGTATTTACCCAAACAATGCATCTGAACAGCGTCATATACTAGACAGCTTCAATAATAGTCAACTTAACGTCCATGTTAAGCTATATGCACTTCGTCCTGTTGACATCAATGAGTCTGAGCAATTAAATAAAATACAGATGCCGGAGGGCGGAAAATCACGTAAAGAAAGTAAAACATGTCAAGAAAAGAAACGGAAAGAGGAGGTGGAGTGTTGTTATGATACAGCTCCGTGTCCTAGAATGAATTGCTCTCTAAATAAAGCTCAGTCTTATTTATATAAGCAACTTATTGGTTACAAAAGCAGAACTTTGGAGTTTATGTCAGGTCAAGGCAACATTGAAAAAAAGCTTACAGAGAACGTGTGCAAGTATGTTAGTGCCTTCTTAAATGGTGATGGTGGAACCCTTATCATTGGAGTAAACGACTCGGGTAGAATCTTTTACTTAACTTTTCAATCATAGATATTCATTATCTACAATTTTCATTGTAAATTTTACTTGTTTTGAAATAATTCTTAATTTATTTTCTTCTTAGAAAGTGAATAAAGCTCACAAATTTAAAAGTAAATGTATGATAACAGCTCTGTTAATTTTCATCCTGTTGTCAAAATTTGCTCCATAAGACATTGTAACATATTTAATTTGATTCTCTCAATTCTCATTTTGTTATTGCATTCTTTTTAAGTGCTTTGATCAGACAGATTATATGCTATTATTTTAAATATTTAAATAATTTATTATTATATTTATTTTAAATATTATTTAAATATTTAAAGGTCAAGTTATAGGCGTGCCTGATTGCGACGCTGGACGTGAAGAAAAGCTTCGTCAATTTATCGATTCGGCAATCAAAGACATCAAACCTGAAATTTATTCTTCAAACTACAGCATGCGATTCTTGCCCGTTAAGAAATGCACAGGAGATCTCATTGGTATGACATTTGTATTGTAAGCCTGATTAAATTATTCAATTAAGGTTAACGTCATGGATTACCGTAGTAGACGTACGAACGATGTCTAAAACGTGGCCATCAATTTCAGCACCTTGCTAAATGGCACAGCGAGTTGGAGAAATTGTGAGCTATCCAGGATTTGAATAACTTTAACCTGTCGCGTTCGAGTGAAGAGTTCAGCATTGTTGCAACTTCTCTAACGAACCTTGGTTAAAGTGATTGTCCACTTGCATACGACAGTACTTCAACATTTTTGTAGATTTTGTAGATTATATTAAGGAATGGTATTAGTTTGTACTTTTAAATTTTAGTTCAAACTTCTAAATTAAGATATTTCTTTAAAATAATTTTATCTCAAATTTTAGACAAAAAGTTCATCATTTAGAATATTCAATAAATTGTATGCGTGACACATTATTTGCTAGTGGCGAATCCATAGGAGCAATGATGAAGATCTAATACTATTTAAATTTAAAATTCAAAGTAATAAGGGACACAATAGTAAATTAATTATGAATTTATGAACCACCCTAGACTTGATGCTAGAAGGCGGTATGTCTACTCTAGTGCCAGAATATTTAGTTAACTTCTATCATGTAATCTAAAATCGTTAAATTTAATGAATAGGCTTAATTCTGAGTTAGGATTGTTTATTGAAATTATCACAATTCATTATTAAGTCATCATTAATTTACGCTATTGTTATTGTTTAATTATGGTGCTTATATATCTTAATCAATGCTTACTTAATGCTTTTTTATGTACGGTATTAATCATGCTGTTTTATAATATGTATTATGTTCATTTAAACATATTTACAGTAGACATATTTACTTTTTTGGTCAAAATGTTGAAGTCATTATCTATCTCTCTAGAGTACGCTTGAGCGTCGTGTGTCTCAGTAGGCTATTTCTCTTTTTACATCTTGCATTGTATTGTGAATTTGAATTGTGTTGTTTTGTGTAAAATAAAAAAAGGCAAAAAGCTTGCATGTAACGTCTTCAAGCGCTATAACTTTCAATGTCATAATATTTATTTGTCAACAACAATTTGAAGTGATTATAATATATTTAAATAGGCAGGGGGGTACCAATAGATAGGAGGAGGATCATGGAGGCGGCTCTCTTTCACGTGACGCCTGGGGAAGACCTTAACCTTGGCGCTATAGAGGGGAATGGAAATAGTAGTAGTAATAGCAGTAGTAGTATATTTATTTCAATCAAACACATCAAACATATTTAAGAGCAATGTACAAAATGAAGATTATCAAACGT
>JAQIXG010006437.1:0-10321 GCA_034700105.1 Oconnorella tubifera
CCCCACACCCCAAATCTAACGACTCTATTACTCGTTCAGACCCGACGATTAGGTCGATAAATTCACGACCGACCCACGCGACCCCCCCCCTCCAGGTAAGGTACCGGTCTCCCCTATTCATCCATTGTATGTTTGTACAAAGTGTCCGAGTCTGGGGATTTAATAAACGAGGGTTAATGCTGCAGCAGAACCTGTGGAATTAACCCTTCAATACTCGATAGAAGATTGATACCGTATATGAAAGTATTGAGGTTTACTGTATATAAGCATCAGTAGATTCAGATACGGTGCTAAGGTATTTCAATAGGATTGAAAATTTGAAATTCAATTCATTCGGTTGCTTTTAATATTGAAAAAAATTCGAATTCATTTCAGATATATTATTTAAATAAGACTTTCAAGCTGTCTGTCTGACTGTATATCTGTTTATCTGTCTGTCTGTTTATCTTTCTATTTGTTTGTCTTAATATCAAATTGATCTGTCAGTCATAATCTGTCGATCTGTCCGCTAAATTCACAGGTTTGTATGTTTGTCTGTTTATCTACATATCAATCCGTCGTACTGTCCGTCTATCTGTCGATCAATCTGTCTAACCTTTAACCTCGTGATGGCTTGGTCACGTGTCCGTGTGAATTCATCCATTCAGACGTTCATCCATTCGTTCTACAAGTTCGCCTAATCATTTGCTTCTATATATCCCTAAGTATCTCTCTTTGCATGTCTATCAGCCTCCTTGCCTGTCTTTTGTCTATATGTCTGTCTGCCTGTCTGTATATCTGTCTGTCTATCTATCTATCTGTCGGTCTGTCAGTCAGTCAGTCAGTCAGTCTGTCCGTTTAGTTTATCTTTCTGTCTGTTTTTTTCTGTCTGTGTGTTTGTTAGTCAGACAGTTAGTCTGGCTGTAGGCCTGTCTGTCTGTCTGTCTTTCCATCAGTCAGTCAGTTTGTTTATGCTTCTGTCTTTCTACTGTCAGTCAATCTGCCTGTCTATATATACTGTATGTCTTTCTACCTGTCTGTCCCTCGGACTGTCTCTCTCTATCTGACTGTCTTTCCGTCTGTATCTCTCTGTCTATCTATCTTCTGTCCGTCTATCAAGCTTCACGTCACCATGATTATTCGCTTCTATACCCCAGCGTCTGTCTGTCTGTCAGTCTGTCAGTCCTGTCGTTTTGACGGTCTGTCAGTTCATCGATTACTTTTTTCTCTCATTCGATCTCTCGTTATACAATTCAATCAATCAATTCTGACGTCTATTCATCATAAAATAATAGTTTTAAATTTATTAAATATTTCAACATTTTTGATAAATTTTTATTTTCAGTGACTTCGGTGCGAATTGCTATTTCAAAACTTGACATCCAGATTGTTGAAGATTGATAATTAATAAATCTAAATGACAATTTCAATCGAATGTGATTGATGTCTTAAAACTTTTGCAAATTGTTAAGAAGTTTTCAAAGTTTTAAAATATTTTATTCAATTGAACGGTACACCGATAAATTGTCCCCGATACAAATCTGCCCGAACTTAACCCGACTTCTAATCCTAATTTTAACTTCAATCTTAAACCTAATACTGACTCCAACCCTAACCCTAAGAACTAACTGTCGGGGCCGATTTGTCGGGGTCGATTTGTCGGGGTGGATATAACGTGTCAAGCAATTGAACATATAATTTATATTAAATAATTTACTTTTATTCGATTTTAATGTCGATTGTAAAGGTATCCTATCCTTATCCTAGCTAACCCGAATTCTAATCCAAACCTCAATGAATAATCAGGGATAATTTGTCGGGGCCAATTTTTCGGGACGATTTGTCAGGGATGATTTATCGGGACCGTTTGTCGGGGACGTTTTGTCGGGGCCGATTTGTCAGGACCGTCACAAAACCACAGTAAATCGAGATAATTTCATAATGCAACAGACAGTGATGGTAATAAGACTAATTTAATGATTCTGAGAATCGTTAAAATTAATTACAAAATGTTGTAATCGTAGATGTAGATCTTCATTCGTTTTAAAGAATTCAGAAAAATTGTCAGGTTCCAGAAACAGAGTCGATTTAATATTTAGTATCGAGGTGGTCATTTATCACATTTCTAAATATTGATATTTATTAGGTATTAATGAACCGAATATATTCTGATTCTCCAAATTTGTTTGCATCATTTTTTCAAACAGTTTGAAAGATTTATTATAAAAATAACACGTCATATATCAAAACAAATAAATAAATTAGTAAGTTAAGATTAATAGTTAAGTGAATTAAAACAGTGAGTGGACACAGACCAATCTATCGTGATGCTCATCAACAGAACTAAACTCGATAATGCCCAATATATAATCAAAGAAAAACAGCTAACTAACAATGTAGTAAAATATGCATTCATTCTTTTAGAGGCAAAAACCTGATATTTTTTTGTCAAATAAAACCAATTCTAGGAGGTTCAGGGGTGGGGAGAGGGGAGGAGTGCGGATGACAGAATAAAATATATCTAAGTCACCACCCCCCCCCTCTCTCTCTTATTACCTATTTGTATTGCATAATTTAACAGGGTAGTAATATTTCGTATCATCGATTCGCATCAAATAACGGAACTCATAATATATAGATATACGAAGGACTATAAATACATATACGAATATTATTCGCAAAAAGTAGAATCTAAGATAAAATAAATATAAAATCATTGAGTCAAATGGAAATAAGAGTTAAGTTCACCTTGGTTTGCTCAGAAAAGACATCTACATTTATTGCTTAAAAAAAGTAAATTGAAAAAGTCCAGCTTGAGATTTAGACTGTAGATGCTGCTATAAATATGATACGAAACAAATTCGCTTCAAAAGAAGAGTGAAATTGAAAGCCGGATAAATCATACACACGACTTAATGCTAAATCCGATAAAACACCTGATCAATATCATTTCCTTTAATATATTTCTGTTCAATTTTGCAATGATTTATTACAATTTTATTCTTTTGCATATTTTAATGATTTCTTCAGATTTTCAAATTTATTGACCTCGGACAAGACTCGAACCCACCACCCTCCAATTGCTAGCCAAACGCTCTACCGACTGCGCCACTACGCACGATCTTCTGTCAAACAACGTCAAAGGATCTTTTCTCGCAAATAAATCCGATCCAATAAAATTTAAAGCAAACCAATCAGCGACAACTTTTCTTCCACGTGACAAGGTCAGCTTTCAACGCGCACGCGCCTCAGTCTATCGAAAGAACTTCTCACAAAGAAATAAAAAAACATTTCTCGATTTAGGTGCATATTTTCAAAGGAATCCTTAGAAAGAGGCCTGGGTTTTTAACAAGTCCCGCCCCATTATTCCTGTACAGTGTGAATTTCAGTAGATGACTTTTATTGTGTATGTTATTTTGAAAGGTCTAATTCATTTTAACGTATAATTAATTAATAATATTAATTAATTCTGAATTAATGGATGTTAACGTAACTTTTATCTAACTAAGTCTTAGTCTAACTAACTCTTATTATAGAGATGACTTGTAAAATATGAACTAAATAATAATATTATTTTTATAATTTAAATTTCTAACAAGTGAAATTATAATTGACAGAATATAAGTAGGCCCAGTATACTAGCATCATTTTTTAGTGATTCTGGTGGTCATTTAGGCAGTCATTTAGGCAGTCATTTAGACAGTCATTTAGACAATCATTTAGGCAGTCATTTAGGCAGTCATCTAGATAGTCATTTAGGCAGTCATTTAGGCAGTCATTTAGGCAGTCATTTAGGCAATCATTTAGGCAGTCATTTACAAAGTCTTTAGAATAAATAACTGTCTAAATTGCTGTCTATTTGGACAGCGATGTCCAAATGATGTCTGCATTTGTGAAAATACAAACATCAGTCTTAATGACTGTCTAAATGACTATCTAACTATCTAAATAAATGTCTAAATTATTAACTAAATTACTGTCTAAACGACTGTCTGAATGACTGACTAAATGACTGTCCTTTGGATAACTAACTCTCTTTGTAACACTTTAAATAACTATAATCCATAAAATATTAAATACTAAAATTAATAGCTATCCAAGGGGGGCGTTACTTGTTAAAAACCAGGCCTCGCTGGAGACATTTCTCAATTTTTTTACCCAAAACAGTCAAAAAAAACTGTCCGACACCAATTTTAGCAAAACTAATTATCTCAAAACAGGATTTAAGAGTCGGAGACTGCATCGTTATTTGCGGACGAAAACTTAGCAACTACAGATTTTTGCCGGAAATAGATTCGAAATAGACGGGAAATGATCTGATTGGTCAGACGATGTCACGTGATTGACAGATTTAAAAAAGTCACAATTGTGTATACAATAATAATTTCTACGCAATTTTTTAAGGCCATTAAATAATACTGAGATTGAATGGTTGATTAAATGATTTGATTAAATAAAAAGAATGTGTTATCTTATAAGAGAAATAGAATAAAATCGAAAAATAGAAAATGTAATTTTAATTACACGCGAATATAATGAAACAATATTGCAATCTTAACCATATTGCAATCCACGTCGTTTTAACTTTTTACACGGGGGGGGGCAATTTTTTTCCAAAATACTTGATTTTTTTTAGTTTATCACAAAATGTAATTCCGTAAACTTTAATCACTCTCTATAGCAACACTGGACTTTTTACGACTATGTTTCACGAATATGAAATATGATTCAAACTATTCACTAACTATTTATTTTACGTAAATATGATTTACGAATATGATTCTAACTATTTAACTATTCGAGAATTCACACAGTATTAACATTTCCAATGCTTGCTTGTACAATTCATTACAGTTTCCCTTCTACGCTGGAGGGGGGAATTTTGTATAATTTTAACGAAAATACGGATAAAAATACGTCCAAAATAAGGGAGTGCAAATTCCATCCCTCCAAAAAAACAAATGACATCCCTGATGCATCGCTTAAAAAATGTTTTTATTATTATTGTTCCAAAACAGCATAGGCATATATACATTAGCACTTTCCCCTCCCCATCTTTCCATTCACCCCCCCCCCTCAACCACCCCTCCCCCACTAGTACGAAGATGGCTGACTTAATTCTAATTGATGAAGCTTCAACGTTCATTCTCGACGAATAGCCGAGTATATCTTGTCTAAGCCCGCTGAAAACGGACCCCCCCCTCCACACCCCCCAGCACGGACGTCATTTTAACTATTTCAAGACGGGGGGGGATTTACAAAAACCAGATCCCTTATTGTTTTGACTTATTTGCTCATTAAAGCTCTAATATACTTCTTTTATTACATACTATAAAATCATTACTATATATCCGAAAATAAATATATCAATGGGGGGGGGGGGAGGGTCGGACAAACGGCTTCTAATTTTATAACATAAAATAATTACTTTCAAAAATCAGGGGCCTCCCCCCCCCCTTCCAAAAATGACGACCCGCCGTACCCCCCTAGGAAGATAGAATCACATCAGCGGTTAAATAATAGATGAACGTTTTGTCTGCGACCAATCAGTGATGACTTCGCGACGTGACAAATGACGGGATTGGTGTCCTCTAGTTATTTATGACCGGACCTTTTAAGTTTTTATCTTAATCTTGACCGGCTGTTTTCCTTGAAAATTTTCCACTTTTTGAACAGAAAAGTTGTTTAGATATTTACTGAAAAAATGTTCATCCGAATTTAATTGATGATATTGAGATACCGGACAGGGTAACAGAAAGTATAGTGACACTATTAATTACCGGACAGGGTGGCACAAATCATAGTGACACTATTGGTTACCGGACAGGGTGATAAATTCAAATAACACCACAAGTTGTTACTGTGTGATACGAATTCCAATTCCAATGACACCACAAATTACCGGACTGGATGGCACAAATTCTAATGATACCGTACGTTTCCGGACTGGATGACATCCTAGTGACGTCACTGCATATCCTTATGATGTCACTGCTTTTCCTAATAATGTCACTGCATATCCTAATGACGTCACCGCATATCCTAATGATGTAACCGCATATCCTAACGGCGTCACCGCCTATGGCCAACATATTAAAGCATCGTCACGCTGCAGTAAGCGTTGTCACGAATCTCTGTTGACACAAGGCATGCTTCATTTCAGTCAAAGTTTTGCGACTGAATTTTGATCGGCTGTAGACCGATTTCTGATCAAGAATTTAATCAAGAGACACTAAGGAAGGGGGGAAGATATTTAATCAAAGATACAATAATTGTTTATGCAAATGTAATTTTTTACGAAAAATTTGAGACCGAAAACATCGATCGATTTGCTTCGATTATAAACTCGAAGATAAAATAATTCTCCAAAATATTTACACAATTACCGCGAGATAAAAATTGCAGCGAAATAAATACTTAATTGCTCCGAAAATATTTATCAACTCTTGTCTCTCGTTCTCGCATTCATTCGTCCATTAATCCATCCGGACGCGAAAGTCCGGAGTCCATGATTTGGAACCTGTTTAAATATTAGTCGACACTTCAAGTCCACTTTACTGTCAGTGGAAGTCAAAGTAATTCACAGCAAACCAGCTGCACGGGTCACAGATGCAGGAGAGAGAGTATTATTATTAGTTATTTTGAAAAGGAATAAATATTAGAGTGGAAGTCATAATTCAATTTAGTTTGGTAGTCATTAGGAGCCGTTGCGGAGTGGTTTAATAGAATGAATAATTTGGAGTCTCATGTTGGAGTCTAAATCGACGCACCAAGACTGTTGTCAATTTTATCACACAAAATTAATCTTTAAGAAAGTATCTCTTTTTAAAGTTTCAACTTATTTTTATTCGTAGAAATAAATAAAACAACAGTTTAGTTACAGTTTATTAAATGAGAGTTTTTAGCATATTGCTTCAATCCAAATATACACAAAGAACCCAAAGACATTTTATTCTATCAACACATTTGATACTTAACATTATTTTGCTATTATTCAGCGAAATACAAATCAACTTTAACAAGCTCAAATCTGCCCTTAGAAAGCGCTAAACATCTTAAAAATAAATGAGACGACTGCTAGAGAAAGAGAGAGAGAAGAGGGAGTGATACTCCCTAATTGTTACTCGGCGATTCGGAGTAGCGAGCGGGGGTGGAGCTAGCCAATTACTCCTGTAACTGGAATTTGAGAAAACGAGAATTGCCCGTTAAAGCAATTGCGAGCAAAATGAATCGCTTCTAAGCCGTATTGGCAATCAAAGAAACTACTAATGCAGACACTGCTGATTTAAAATTCATCGTCAAAGAAAGCTGCAGTTGAATCTAACATCTATTAGATAATGTTGAGAAGAAGATATTGCGAGAAGAAAAAAGAAAAAAGCGAACTGAAGACGAAAAAGTGAAAGAAAAGAAATATTCGTATGTAAATCGAAAGAAATAATGTAGAAATAGCGGATTATACTGCAAAGAAATAAATGTGTAGATGCTATATTAAATGACATTATTATTCAGTTGAATTTACCTTGTTTAGTATGGTTTTTTGTAATTGCCACAAAATACTAGTACCATGTGCTATGTTATATACTGTACTATATATATATAATTTCATTATGCGTTTTATTATATGTTAACATGTAAAACTCTATAGGGGTGTACAGCCTATAAAAATATGGTGAGAAATATAATTCGTATTATTTGATTTTAACTATAATATTATCACACTTATTATAGCGTACATACTAAGTGGTATGTATGTGTCTCTATGCGTGTGGTTGTGTGTGAGTGCTTATGTGAGTGTGTGTGTGTATTAGGGTGTGTGTGAATAATATGTATTTTCCATGAGACAAAACAATAATAATGATAGTAAGAAATAAAGTCAAAAGTACAAACACACTTTATTCTCAGAAACAATTCGCTTAAATTCAATTAAATAACAATGACATCACAAAATCTCTCACATTATTCATAAAAACACCAAAGATAAAATAAAGAAATCATCAAAAAGGATATGGCCAAGTGATAATGCTCAAGCACCAGCACCTAGGTCTGGAGTTCTGATCCAGACGAAAGAACGCCTTCTCGACGAACCCCGGGTAGGGTAGCTCGGACTCCCCGTCGCATTCATCCGGACCCGGGGAGGACCTAGCCGAGCACGGCGCCCCCTCTCCCCTCCCCCCTCCTTCCCTAATTGACGCAAAACTGCCGCTGCGTGCTCCAGGCGAGCACCCCCCGGATTCCAAACTGAGAAATCCTCTGGGTTCTGGGTTCGATTCCTGGCATTCTTCGTCGTCGTCGTCATCGTCGTCTTCGTTTATTTCTTGTTTCGACGTTTGGGGTTGGGGGTGGAAAAAATTTGAGGGGTCGGAGTGGTGGAAATGTTGAGACGGGGTGGGGTCGGGGGTATGAGGGGCATCGGAGGAGAGCGGGGCATTGTAGGTGGGAGGAGCATCGAGTTGTATAGACATGGAAGGCTGAATGTCGTATTCCATGTGTGAGTTATATTAAAATGTAATTAATTACTTAATTAATTAATTAATTAATAGGAAGCTTAAATCCTGATTAAGAATCTAAAATAAAAATAGAACTATAGAATTATTTTCCAGTAAATATTGCAGTGAATTTCTATCAATTATTTTTGTATAATATTTTATGTACACATTGCATAACACCTTATTTAATTATTTAAGTGTATAACAATATACAATCACGTATATTATTTTAAATATACTACAAATTTATAATCGCATTAATTTGGATTTATTGTTCAATAATCCAAATTAACCGAAATTAATTTTATTTATTGTTTTTTATATTTTTAATATATATCACGCAGAGATTATTTATCTTTTTTTGATTAATATTTTTTCATGTAAATCGTACATTATCATATTAGAAGACTTATATGAAGTAAAGTTCAATGCTTTACAACTTTCTTTCTATAATATAAATCTCGTGATCCGTCAAAATACCCGATAACAACTGTTAATTCTTAGGGTTAGGGTTGGAGTTTGGATACGGGTTAGGGTTAGGATTGAAGAAGAGTTAGTGCTAGGGTTTCGGTTAAGTTTAGAGTTAGTTAGGGTTTTGTCGGGTTAATGTATTGGGACCGTTTTGTCGGGGTACCCGTTTAGCTTATTCTAAGAAGGGTATTTCATTAAAAAAAAACAATGTTATGACCATTTTATCCCTTTTTTGACTGCCACATAAGCAAATTTCTAGCTGAATCGCCAGAGGGTTGAGGGGTTAAAGAATTCACGTAGCACTATAAATAAATTACTTTATTTTCAATATGGGGGGGTTTATAAGCCCCACAACCCACTTTTCTACACTACAGATTTATCGTGTTATAATCAGCTTAGTTTCTCTCGAATTTTTCATTTATTTCTGCCGCAAGATAAAACATGTTCACCAATTTATAAACTATGTTCCAGATTCTAGAACAAGAAAAACTAATTTAAAATAACATTTTTAAAAATACATTTTCTAATTAAAATCACATTTTGTATCTTTTAATCTCAGCGTATTAATTAATAATATTTCACTTCAATTGAAAGCTTACATACAAATGCATAACATATTTATATAATAGAGCAATGTCAATTTATATTTCCGTAAAACGACAGTTATAGCATAAAGCAGAGAGATAGCGGTAATAAAAATCACAGATGTTAATATGCAATTAACAGTAAATTAACAATAGCAGAAGAAGAAAATATTTTAATAGGTGACATAATACTATAATATACGAATCGTATAAGTGAAAATTATATTATGTTGCCCATTACTATTTTTATTAATATTTATATATTAATACTTAATATCTATTATTTGTAAGTCATAATAAAAACGATAATTAACAACTTTTGAAAACGACACCCCTCCCCCCACTCCACTTCTGAACGTAACTGATTTTAATAATAAAAAACGCAAGCGCCGCAGCTGATCAAATATCAACCATTTAACGCGACGCAACTCTAAACTCAAGCTCCTTGCGTTTAAATGTCGCAACAGTTTTGTCTGAGAATTGAGACATTGATCGATGCGAGCTCGATTTATATTCAGACATAAGTTTGGAAAGGTGAGAACCAAAAATCTTTTTCAGAAATGTTCTCTTTTAAATTGTTATTAGAATAAAAATCAAAGCGCTACCGAAAGTAAATTTAACAATTGTTTTTAGATTATTTTGATATGTTAGATTCAAAAATCTGAATCTAACATAAAAATTAAGTGAAGATTTAAATTCAATTTGAAATAAATGAAAGCTTATTACTTGTTATAAAATCATGTAAATAAATTTTTAATATATAAACAAAGATTATAATGCATAAGATTATAATACGGATAT